>PVHP010037328.1:0-16887 GCA_004024765.1 Zapus hudsonius
AACACACTTGGGCCAGGAAGACTTGGATGAGTACTAAGATATACAGGATACCTTGCCACAAGGACTAATACAGACAGCCCACAGAGGAGGATATACAACTGATCAGGGATGGGGAGGGGGGGAATTGGGGAATTCGGGATAACAACGCATGGTTTGCCCACTAAATAATGTAACACATTATGGACAATAAATATATATTTAAAAAAAAATGTAAAGTTGGGAGAGATACTCAGCAGCGTAATCTAATGTTTCTACTATCTAGACGCAAGAAGTGTACTTGAGCTCAAGGATAGATGATGACAAAATGTAGCAAAGTAGACGGGAAAATATGAGTTTTGAGAGTAATTCTCTAATTCTACATAATTGATAAGTGCAAGTTTACATAATTTATTTAAAATGTGTTTAAAATATTTGTGCTTAAGAACTTCCTCAAAAAATATATGAAAATTTGGGCTGGGAAAATAGTTCGGTGGATAAAATGCTCGACACTCAAGCTGGAGTAACCCAGTTACTTCCCCAGACTCTATGAAAAATGCACATGGAGGGCATTTATATTCCCAGCACACTGACACTGAGTATGAAATCAGAGATAGAAAGTCCCAGAAGCTCATAAACTCATGTCAAGAACAGCAGAGTGAGAACCCAGAGCAAAAACTAGGTGAAAAAACTAGGTGAAAAATTTAACCATAAATCCTTGAATCGGTGAAAATAAGATATATTGTGTAACAGTGACACATAATTCACAGTATTGAAGGGATCTGACACACCAAAAGTTTATTCCTCAGTTCCGAAATTGTTTTTCAAGTCAAGAGAACTTTGATAACATAAATCGCTCTTTATTGACTATAGAAAGGCACATAGTTACATTTACTTCAAGGAAGAAGTAGGGAAGTAATATTCCTGAGCTCAGAAGAATTCAAAATATTATTGAGCAGCACTAAATTCTACTATGACTTTCTTTTCATTTAGCTTTACTACTTAGATCCACCTGAAGACTTCAATCAGGAAAAGACACAATTATATCACTTCAAGTTCCTTATTAAATTCTGACAGTCAGGGATTGCAGTTAGAAAAACCTCTCTACTGCTTATGAAGTTGATTTCTACCCTACCTTTACCAACCATTCTTCCCCAAGTCATAACCATGATGCATTCTACATACTTCTTAGAGCCTATGGATTTATATCTGAGGTGGCACGACCACTCCTGACCTTTCTCCAAAGTGTTTTCTCTTAGGACTCTTCACAACTCCTCATCTGGTCTTCCTCCCTCACACTCAGCACATAGGAAGCATACCCATATCTTTAGTGGGGACAGAATTTCCCTATGCTTCCACATTCACTTTAAAGTGCTCATGACCAAGTTAGCTAGATGTCCGTTCAATACACTGCTATCTTCAGTCAAGATCTATTTCCATTCTCTTTCAAGTTTACTGCTGACAGCAGCGGTGGAGACCTTTCTCTTCCAGTTTCATTCTGCCAAGGAAACACCAACTGAGAGCAGATGCACTTCTGAATCCACAGGTCTCAACATATCATGAAAACTTCCCTAGATACTCTGATGATTTTTTTCAATCTTGCATATATTATTAGGAGAAGAATGATGTTATTAGCAAGAGCAAGCTTGTGACATCTTAAAAGAACACCATAGCTTCATCTTGCCATTTCTTTGTCTCCCAGGGGCATTCTCCGATGACTGAAACCTGAATGGATTAATGAAATTTTTCCTTGCCTTTGTCTCTAAATATCTGCAAGTGGGAGGGCTCTCATATTAGTGTCAGATCAACTTATATTCTGTTGAGGACTCTTAACACATGTTCCTGAAAAATACTTGTCCAGAATGTTCCTAAAATCCTCTGTCTGGTTTTCTAATTACACTCATGTCTTTATAAAATAGTTGGAAAACACTTCATCTTCTATTTTAAGACATTGCTAAGGAACGAAACTTCATCCTTACATATTTTTTTAGAATTTACCAGATTTTTCTGTTGAATATTTTGTAGGGGAAGTGCATATGTGTATTCTCACCTGTGTTGGCAGGTGTGTGCATCCATGTGAAGGCTAGAAGTCAACATCAGTTCTTTCTCAATCGCTCCCCATTGTATATTTGAGATAGGGTCTCTCGATGAGCATGGAGCTCACTGATTCAGCTAAACTAGGATTCTGCCTCTGCCTCTGCCTCCCCAGCACTGGAACAATGGGTATGCACTGCTGCACCTGGCTTTTCACCTTAGTGTCAGGGATATGAACACAGCTCTTGATGTTTGAATATCAAGCCCTTTACTGACTCAACCATCCTCACACACAGCCCCTTCTCAGATATGTTTGACTATTTACTATGTTAACTAGACATAGAACTATTCAGGTTCTCTAATTTTAAGTTACTTTTTGGTAATTTTTCCCCCTTTCAAATAATTGATCTGTCTGCCATATTCCCTTAGCATTAAATCAATGTTTTGAATTCAATAATGAAATCCCTTCTTTATTTTTGACATTAATAATTTTTATCTCCTCTGGGATTTTTTTACTTTTGTTGTTGTTAACCTAGCAAAAGAACTGATCTTTTTTTGCTTTTGATTTCATTACATGTGTTGTTTATCTGCTTCCTTATCATTAGCTAATTTCTTCTCTCAGGTTTATTCGTTATTTTTCCCGAGACACACTCTTGTTATGTAGCTATGTATCCTGAGTTGGCCTTGAACTCATTACGTGGCACAAACTGAGATTACAACTCTCCATCCACCTTCTGAGTGCTGAAAATATAAGTGTATGCTATCACACCCAGTTTCTTTAATTTCCAAACTTACGTACTTAGGTTTCATTCTTCTGATTAGGTACCCCTTGGGCTAGGAATAGAACCCAAGATTTCAACAGATGAATGTTCTACCAGACAGACACATCCCCAAACACTCTCTTCTTTTTCATAGAAGTAATTATTACTAAGAATATGCCTCTTAGCATCCCAAAATTTGAGATATGTTCCATTTCAAGCTAATTTAATGAACATTTTTTTATTTTAGAAAAATTTTAGACTTTTGTAAAACAGTCGCAACATAAATCCACAGAATTCCTATATACCCTCAGGACCCAGCTGCTTTTATTAACAACATCTGACATCACCCTGTACATTTTTCAAAACTTGAAAACCGATATTTGTGCATTAGGAAAAGCTGAAACATTACTAAGATTTCACTCATTTTCCCAGAAGGGTCTTTTATCCATTCCAAGATCCTTTCTAGGATACTCCATCTCATCAAGTTGGCTCTCCACTAGTTTGTGAAGGCTTCTAACTTCTCTGCATTTGTGGACCTGCACAGGTTTGAGGAGTACTTTTCAGATACTTGGTGTGATCATCATGATTAGGATTGGATTGGGAGATTGGAGAAATAATGCAAGAGAGCTGGGGTCTGCCCCCCAACTTGTTCTGGCAGCAGTGACTTATGACAAACATGGTTAATCACTGGTAACCTTGGCCTCGAAGAGGCATAGTTTATAGAGTTCTCCAGTGCAGTTACTGTCTCTGTGTTTTGAAAGCAAAATCTGATAAACAGTTCACACTGATAAACAGTTCACATCCAGAAAAAGAGAACAGGTCCTAGAATAAGGGAAATATTTCTATGACAATGGTTTTTCTTCTTCAGTCTATTTTAATCAGATATTTACATCATTACATACTTGGTGATATTTGTTTTATACTTTATGCTATTACTCAGAACCATGTTCTTTTTTTACCCAGGAAGCATTTTTTTTTAGCTTGGCCTGTATAAAGCTTTTTAAACACTGAATTTATTTTTCATTGAACAGTTCATTTATTAGTTTGGGGAAGGTGCTTTAATGCAGGAGGGAGAAAGAGAGGCAGGAGGTCAAGCAGCAAGGGGATTGGTGGGAGCAAGGTGGCCTGTGGATGTCTCATTAGCATATAGGGGCTCCTTAGTTGATATGGGTCAAGAGAGGATCAAGACTGTCTTCAAGATTCTACCTAATCCTGGATTTTGCCATTTCCTCAAGGATTCCTTGTTCTCTTTAGAAAAGTGGCGTTTAGAAACCAAGATCTGGCACTGGGTGTCCTCACTGCTGCTAGAGTGGCCTTGCCCCCGGTTCTCAGCAGCAGAGCTAGGACACACATGGGCTGATTTTATATCTCTTCCCTTGCATTGAAGGGGACTAAAGGCTGATCCTTGAGGACTCTCCCTTGTCTTCCCATAGAGTTACACTGAGTGTCTGGAAAGGTCCAGGAGAAAAAGGTTAGTAAATAGATATAAAGCCTTTCATGTGGGCTGGGATGATAATTCAATGGATAAAATGCTTGCTTCACAAGCATGAGGACCAGAGAGAGTTCAGATGCTTACCACCCATATAAAAGCCAGATGAAGTAGAATGTGCCTGTAACCCAGCACACTCACAGCAAGGTTAGATACAGAGAGAGCACAGCTCTATGTGTACATGGCTCCAGGAACTTCAAGCTATCACACCCAGGCTTGGGATTTTTTTTAATTTTGTATGAATTTTACCAGTTACATTCCTCCTGGTATTATCTATCCAATGTAAGCAAATATTTCAGTCTCATTTCTCCCGATGGGTACCTTTTCTCTCTCCAAGTTGCACATTTGTTAATTGCTCTGAGACCTCATTGTCTCTATGGAGTCCAAAGAAATTATTAATTTTCAGCTTATCAACTTTATTATTGTTTAAGGGTAAACATGATGTTCTTCATCCTTCTGTCTATTTCCAGAGGATACCAACCTTTATGCTTACATTTTTGCATGTATACAAATGCTGGAATGCTAATAATGTTTCTTCTCTGTCCATTCTCTTATGTCTCCCTCTATCATGACTTTTCTGGTAAGTCCTCTGAGCTGGTTTCCTTCTATCTCTGGAATACTGCAAGCTGCTTAACTGTGTATTCCAGACTAACATTATAGAAAATTAAATGACAAATTTCAGCCCTTGAACCAAATGCACCCTGCACCTTATTTTTTTTTGTGATCTATAACCTAGAAATAGATTTTGCATTTTTATTTTGTTTTGCTTATGGTGTGTGTGCATGTGTGTGTGTGTATTGTATCCATTATGTTTGCGTGTGAGCACTCAGAGCTCACTAATTCAGTGGGACTAGCTAGCCAATAAGCCTAAGATACTCTTTCCTCAATCTCCCCAGTGCTTGGATTTCTGGCACACACCACTCCACCTGGCTTTTACATAGGTACTTGGACTTTGAACTCATGTTTTATGATTGAGTGGCAAGCATGTTACCCACAGAGCCATCTCCTCAGCCCCAGGTTTTACATTATGAAATGGTTATAAAAGCAAAATAAACAAGAAAAATATACAACAATGACCACATGGGCCCCACAAAACTTTAATTATTTACAACCTGGCTCTTGATATGAAATCTGTTGCCTCCTGCTTTTGAATTAAAAGGCTCATATGTTGTGGACATCTGTGCTACAAAGTCAATGGTCAGGAACTTGAGGGGAGGCATGTACACAACAAATAAGAGTTTAGACTCCTAAGGTCATTTTGCAAGAAAGCATTCAGAGGACTCTGATGCATCTAACTCCCATTAGGTAATTTTTCCAAATATGTCTCGTGGATTTCTAGGAAATGTAGAATTTGGAAAGAAATGCTATTGTGTAGGTGTGAAGTTTGTTTAAATTTCCTGAAGGGGAATTAGCAGTTCTCTGGTAAACAGGCAAATCTTCCATGTAGATGAGAACAGAGTATCTGATGTGCGTCCAGATGCAGAGCGTGACAAAACCTGAATATGACTCAATTTCCATAAAGATGAGAAAACCATTTCTGAACAAGCGTTCACAAATGTGCCAGCAGGGTGATGCAAAGAGAATGAGTAAGAAGCTGTTCAAAATGCTCAGGAAAATAAAAAACACAAAAAGAAGACTCTTAAAGCTCATTTCAAGACAGATAACTCACCTCAGTGTTGTTGAAATGACAAATGACATATCAGTTGTGGGGGGAGAAGGAGAGATAGTAGATAGAGACAGACAGCTAGATAATGATAAATGTTTTATACAGATTATAGAGAGAATTGTAAATGGATGCCTCTGATTATGTGATGTTATCAGTTAGGATGTACTCAGCCTTGACTTTCTCTCTCAGTATCTATCAGCATTGAGTATAGAAGAGTATTATGAATACAGGAGATGTTCTAAGGTGCTGAGCACCTGAGTAAGTGTAGACACAGGCATGACAATGTAAAAAGAGACATAAATGCAGTTGCTCAGACCTTTGGTTACTTTAGAATTGGCTGTGGAATCTGAAAACTGCAGATATGCAACAACAAAGTAGTAAGACTTTTACAGATGAGGAAGCAAGAATGTCCATACATACAAAATAGCTTTAGTAGTTATCAAAAAATGCAAATCGAAAAATGGAAAAGGACTTGCCTGCCATGCACAAGACCCTGGGTTTGATCACTAACAACATGTGTATAAGTGTGTGGGGGTATACACACACACATACATATTCGTTATGAGATACCACTCTACATTTTTCAGTATAAAAATTAAAAGGGAAAGGAGGGAAAAGTTTTACTGCATTTCTGCTGATATAACAAGTATAATAGACTTAAGTAATTTATAAGTAATTGAAACTTCTCACAGTTCTGAAGGCTGGGAAGTGTAAGATCAAATCATTGGCAAATTCAGAGTGTAGAAGAGAGAGCTTTCCCTGGTCCAAGATGGTGCCTGTTGCCAAGTCCTCCTGAGGGGACAAATCTGTGTACTTTCATGTTGAAAGCACTTACATGTTACAAGCATTTGCACAAGCCACTGGCACTTCATAAAGGCACCAGTCCCATTTACAAGGGAACAGTATATTACCTCCATAAGGCCCCACTTCTCTATTTAAACTTTGGGGGTTAAATTCCAATGTAAGAATTGTGTAGGGACACATACATTCAAACCTTACCAGACAGTAATACAGAACAGCATAAATTCTCACACATTGACTCTGGAATTAGACTAATGCGTTGATACCATTTGGCATAAAACAAATAAATAAATAATAAATAAATAAATAATAAAATTAGCATTAATTTACAAAGTTGAAATATAAAGGTGGAGGCTGGTCCAACAATTCTTGCCCTAGCTATATGCTATATAGATACTGTTCAATATGTAACAGGAGAGGGGAAAAAAAGAAGTAACTGGAAACAATCCATACATCCATCCATGGGAAGTGGATGAACAAATTATGCTGAAGGCACTAGTAACTATAAATATCTGAGCCACAGCTGCATGTGTTAGCATGCATGAATCACCAAAACATAACAGAATCAAATAGGCAACTGTCAGATTACACATCATCTGACAACACTGAAGACTCAAACTGGATCATTGATGATGCATACATCTATAATAAAATCTGAGAAAAGTCGAGAAACTGTGGTGGGTGCATGCCTTTAATCCCAGCACTCGGTAGGCAGAGGTAGGAGGATTGCCATGGGTTTGAGGCCACTAAAACTACATAGTGAATTCCATGTCAGCCTGAGCTAGAGTGAGACCTACCTTGAAAAAAAAAATCTGAGGACAAGTGACATTAGGAATGACACTTGAAAGGGGGGTGAGGAATGATAGGTCAGAAGAGAGAAGGTATCAGCTACATTGATAATGTTCAGGGTTTTGAGTTGCATCACAGAGAAAGTCATCTCATTACATCTTGGTTTTGTGTTCCACATTGTCCTTATTTTCTAGTGGCTACGAAGCTTCCACCACATAAATGATAGGTCCTCATTCATACACCAGTATATCCAGGGTGGGCTTCAGGAGGGGCATGTCCTCTGTGTGTGTGTGTGTGTGTGTGTGTGTGTGTGTGTGTGTTGCCTTCCTCAAGGATTCCATGGGTAGCTTGCATGTATTCCAGATATAGAAACCACTAGATTGACCAGACAAAATTAACAGATCATCAATTTTAGATTGTTCATAAGGAGGATAAAATACTCAACTTTCAGCTTCTCTTTGTTGGAACAGAAACAGATGTCATTAACCAAAATGAGAAGTTAGAAAAATAATGGCATTATGGAGTAGAAACAAATCATTTAAGGTATAGTAATTGTCATAGTCAGCCACACTGGGATGAGCCTCCAAACCAGGCACAGTTCATGGGAGGAAAGGATTTATTGATGCTACAGATCCAGGAGAAGTTCCATAATGGTGAAAGAGGCTGCCCCCAGTTGTATGGCAAATTTCCTCCACACTAAAAAGTGTTGTCATAGTTCGATCCAAATGTCCCCCACAAACAAATGTGTTCTGAATGCTCAATTCTCAGCTGGTGGCAGTTTGGGTATTAGAACCTTGTTGGAGCTGTGTTGTTGGGGGCAGGCATATGGGTGTTATAAGCCAGCTTCCCTTTGCCAGTATTTGGCACACTTTCCTGCCACTGTTTGCAGTGCTGTGGCGGAGGTGATGTCCACCCCTCTGCTCATACCATCATTTTCCCTGCCAGGGTGGAGCTTCCCCTTGAGTCCATAAGTCAAAATAAATCCATTTCTCCCACCAACTGCCTTTGGTTGGGTTCTTTCTACATAGCAATGAGAAAAAGTTGGCTACAACAGATTTGGTACCAGAAGTGGGATCTGTCACCAATAGAACCCTGATTCTGTGGCTTTGGCCTTTTGGAACTGACTTGCAGGAGGAATGTGGAAGGGTTTGAAACCTCTGCCTAAGAGACGCCTTGCAGTGATGTAAGTACAGCTTCATGGACCATTCTGGTCTGAGTTGAAAGACCTGAATGTAGTAAGAAATATGAACTGTGAGGCTTGGCTTGTGAGGGTGAGAAAGAATTTTATCAGGACTGCTCTAGAAACAGTTTGTGTGAGAGGCTTACTGTGTTCTGCTTGTCTGTGTCCTGAGACCTTGTACAGGGTTGCTTTGCATAGAAATAGACTGGTGTGAGCAGATGGAGATGGCACAGGAAGAAATGAAATCTTTGGGCCAAAACTGCTGCCCATTCAGCTGCAATTGTTTGAGAGATTACAGCCATTGAGATTGGGCCAGGTGACCCGCACTGGGACAGCAGAAAGAATGCAGACTCTTTGAAGTAAGGGCCTGAATGCTGAAGGAGGCTTTCTGCTCTTCAAAGTCAGTTTTCCCCACCCTGGATTAACAAATTTGCAGCCCATCTGGTACTATGGAGTATATCAAATGCAGAAAGAGGGTCATTGGATTTGCAACACTGTTTTGTTTTATGTTTGTTTGTTTTTAGGAAATGGCCATTGGCAGTATGAAGCAGGTGTGTTGGATTGCCTGCATGGAAGCCTGATGGTGCCTGATGTGGATGAACCATGGGTTGCAGTGGAGACCCAGTGAAATGCCAGAATTATGGGATGGCTGCAAAGGAGAGCTGCCAGCACCAGATGAAGTTTTCCCAGACTGTGAGTAGCCAAGCTGGAGGGGTGGAATTGAATTTCCAGAAGACTTTTTACTGGTTAGAATTATTGGACTTGGAGTTAGAGTTTGATGTTTCCCTGTTTGTTTTAAATCTTGTATTGGTTCAATATGTTTTTGCCATGCCCAATGCTATCTTTTGCAGTGTGAGTGTTCTGTGCCTTTATGGGTTTACTTTTTGGTATTATGGCTCAGTTGAAGGAAAACCTTGCCAGAGTTTGACATATCTTCCTGCCACTGTTTGCAGTACTGTGGCAGAGATGATGTCCACCTGCCATGATGGAGTTTCCCATTGAGTCTGTAAGCCAAAGTAAATCCATTCCTCCCATCAACTGCCTTTGGTTGGGTTCTTTCTGCACAGCAATGAAAGAAAGCTGACTACAACAGGTGTAAACACCTATTGCCAGCTTTACCAAAATGCCTAGTCAGCCACATGCCGCTGTGATGAATCTCCACACCAGGCACAGTTGTGGGAGCAAAGTATTTATTAAAGTAATAGATCCAGAGGAAGTTTCAGAATGAAGGAAAAGGCTGGCCCCCTTTCACAGATCCAAGAAGAGAGAGATAGACCCCACACCGGCAACTCAAGTAATCACAATCTAACTACCAAACAGCAGGAGCTCCAGACTTGACCTATAGCTGCTCTTTGCATATCTATAGCTGGAATTTTACATCCACCCCAGAATCATCTTTGGGCTGGAGCCTAGAATCCTACCTAGGTGACACCTCCTCCAGCCAAGCAGCTGGAGAAAAACATTTATACTTTTGAATCTATTGGGGGACATCCATTCAAACTACCACACAAAAGCAGCAGGGTCAACTCAGGAGAGAAGGTGTGGGGAAGGTCATCAAACCCCAGCCTGAGATTTAGCTCTATGCAATAATGCAATAATGTGTGTAAGTAAGTCCATACCCTGAGGCTGAGGGAGGAATGTCTGTGAGGGCAGTTCCAATATTCTGTGCCCCACTGAAGTGCTGATCTGTGTGTCTCCATACTTCTGGACGGGGACAAGGAGCTTCTAAAGACATCCACAGAGAACTTCACTGGGGTGCAGTTGCTGTGGGGTTCCCACGCTCTGTATGTAAGCCCTCATCCTGAAGCCAAGGGAGTAATATCCCAGGAGTAATTTTGACACAGGAAGGTCCATGAAAGTACTGCTTTAGGGGTCGCTGAGCTCCTGTAAACAACCCCTCACCCTGCTCTGTAAGATACCCCAATAAACTCATTGGTTCACCAAACTGGTTTTGGTGCAGTCATCCTTTGGTTGATCATTTTGTGCTTTATGGGTTAGGGGAGATGTATATTTGTGTACCCCAAGGAAAAGTCTTTCCTTTGACACACCCTTTCACAGGTCCAAACAGAGAGAGAGAAATCTATCACCAGCATCACACACAACAGCAAACAGGCAGTGGGAAGGAAGAGAGAGGTTTTTCTTTCCCTTTATATAGCTTAGGGCAGGGTCTTGCAACCCTTTCCCAGGCTTATTGACTTTCTGAGTCTCTAGAGTTCTCCTTCCTGCACTGCCATCCCAGGAAAGGATATTTGTTTCTAGCTCCTCTGAACTTCCTTACACCCTGCCCCCTACTGAGAGGGTTGCCTTCCTGTGAACATCCTCAGAGACCCACCCGGGACTACTAACAGGTCAAGTTAACAACAAAACTTAACCATCACAGTAACTGAATGAAGTATCTGATTTCTTAGTTTGTTGGAATAAAATGCAAAATTATGATCCATCTGAAGACTCAGTGGAGAGAAAGATTTCCCTAGGGAGTTGCTTCTGGCCATAGGAGTCATTATATGCAATCTGTGCTACTTTTCAGGAAAATGTTCCTAAAGAATGAAATTGCTTTGCAATTAAATTCTTGAATAAATCATAACAGGATTAGAACTCCCTAAAGTTTTGTTCCCTCTACATAGGGCTATGCTTGTACTTATCTGAATCAGAAAAGGTGAATTGTTGCTATGGTAATTACTTTCCTGCAATCTTAAGCAAGAATAAAAAGCCTGTTTATAAGCTTTCTGGGGTCAGTATGAGCCGTTTTCCATTGTGCATGACCAAGCAGTGATCAGGATGGAGTCATCGTAAGAGACAGTGTGCCCTGTATCCTGCTTGACACTCATCAATAGACTTAGACAACTCAGAGCTTACAATTTATGTCCAGAATTCCTGAAATGATTTATTATGATTCTAACTAGACCTGAAGCAACAAGAAATTTCTCCTGATGTGGATGTTCATGCAACATTGTTAAACCTGACTTACCATACTGTAATAATTCTGTAATAACTGTACATTTCCTCCTGAGGAAATTCACATCACTCTGATAAATATCTTGCGCGTCCCTGAGCAAGTAAGATATGAGCTCACAGGTAAGAAATCAGTGCATCCACAAATCTTTATGACTTCCGCTTACTTTAACCATAATTAAGAGTACTGGAATCTTAAAAAGTGCCTATTTAATTTACAACACTTGAAGTTCCATTTTTTTTTTCTACAGAGGATTGTTGATATAGCTTTCATTTATCTAAGGAACTAAATGTAGTTGTTCCGAGACAGCATGTATTATGTACTTTTAAAGGAACTTCCCCTTCTGTGTCTGAGAAAATGGAGAACCAGTCGCTCCACCCCAATACAGTAGAAAGAGAAAAACCATCTGTACATTTAATATGCATCATAACTATACCTTCCCTCCCAGTCTCAGAAAGCCTGAATAATAAATGCTGTTACTATCACCTCTGCTTTGAAAGTAGACCAAGTCTGAAATTCTTCAATCATATGCCCTCACAGCTCCATGGAAATGTCTACCAACAAAGACCTTTGAAGGACAGAGTTCACCGTCTTTGTTTTCCTAGTCACCTTTTTGCAATATTTCATACAGTCTCTTATTCTTATTCTTGTGGGGGTTTTTTAAACATGAGTTCTCTAAAGGTATACACTGTACATTTTTTTTGGCCTCCCTTTCATGGGTCATGTTTTCTCCATCTTTTAGGGTGTGTCAACCACATCCTTGCTACTTACAGAGAATTTACAAGCAAAACAAAAACAAAATACAGGGAGCAAAGGATAAAAACAAGTAACTGAGACCAAGTAATGCAAATTGAAAAGTTGTTTTAAATATTCTCTAAAACTAAACAACCACTACTCTGTCTCTCCACTAGCTGTGTGACATTCCTGAATGGGCACTGGTCAACAAAGAGTTAGAATCCCCATGGTAGATTGCATTGTTTGACAAATATTTCCTTTTTCCTGTGTGGATTCATTCCTATAGGAGAATTACACATACCCACTTTTCTAAACTTAGGACTGGCCATGTGACTCTGGCTGATAATTTCAGATAAAAATCCCAAACTCATTGTGCAGTAACTGGTCTCTGCTTAATGCTATGAGAAATGACAGAATTCCAAACACAGCTTGTTCTGTACAACTCATCTGGTTCCAGGCTATCAGAATAGGCCCAATTCTCAACAAGCATGTGGGAATGAGACATTATGGCTTTGTGAAAGTCATTCAAATTTTGAGGTGTGACTAGCCTAGGCTGTACTGAGCATACCAGCCAAAAAAGAGACAGATACTAGGCACATAATAGCATAATAAATGTAACATCTCTTAAGCTTAGAAATTTTTGGTCTGCATAATAACATTGACCTCATAAATGTGTCAATGGGATTTAAAAAGGCAACACATTTAAAATTCAGGTAATAAACATATAGGCATTAACATCTACAATATAACATGCCCTCCACTGGTTGAAATGTCATGATGGTAGCCTTTGAGAATGTCCTAATATTTATAGGGAAGGCACACAAAATAAACCAAAACATCACCTTGGTGACATACACCAAGGAAGATACTGAGGCAGGGTTCTGCTGGGGAAGAGCCCAGTGTGCTTGGGGAAAGTGGGTTTCAAGATGACTCAATTCTATATATATATATATATATATATATATATATATATATATATAGAATTGAGTCATCTTGTCAATAAAAGTTGCAAGAGAATATTTAGATATATTTATTTGTTTTTGAAAATACAAAGAATAAAACTGTGAACAGAACTGATAAAGAACCTAATTCCTCAAAGATGGCCTTCAGTGATTTTCACAGCACATCCCTCTATCTCTTCTCGCTTATCTAAAAGGTATAAAAGGCAAGAACAGTTGCACAAAAAAAGCAAACGTATATATAGAATTGAGTCATCCTGTCAATAAAAGTTGCAGAGTTAATGTAGGCGGGCTAGCGTCTGGCACACCAGAGGAGGAGCAAAATCAAGCCAGTGTGCTCTAATGAGCTCGAACCCTTCGATAAGCCGCACTCACACTACTGACTGACACACAATCAGAGTTCATCCTCACTTTGATAGAGAAGTTCGGTCCTTTCATTTTTAAATTTTACCTTTAGCCAAATGAAAATCTCCTCTATTTTCCTGCCACCACTGAGAACTGGACAGTTGCCAGACATGGTGTCTCACACCTACAATCCCAGCAACTGGGAAGGCTAAGGCAGGAGAATGGCTATGAGGTCTAGGCCAGACTGAGCTATGTAGTGCTTTTCAGGTCAGCTTGTGCTACATAGTGAGAGCTTGTCTCAAATAGCAGAAAAAAATAATAAATAAAAGCCGAAATACAAGTTGCTGCTCTCAGAAAAAGTGCTAATGTACCACCTCCTTGCTCTTAAAAGCAAACTCCTCCACAAGCCCAATGAGAAGAGAAACATGTCTCCAAAATAACAGCAGAGACTTCCATCCTTTCTGTGACTTCTAGGGACATACTGGCTCTGATGATTTATGTGTGACACACATCATGACAATACCCCTTTCACCGGATATTTCTTCCCAAGCACTCCTCAGAAGACAACCATGTCTAGACATTGTCCATCGGCTCTGGAGGTCCGCAGCAAGCCCAGAACTCAAGAAACTGATCTGCTATTCTATTTTGCCAGCCTATTTAGGAATATGTGGTGATACAAAATATTTTCCAAAAATAGAATTTTAGAAAACTGGTATTTTTTTTACAAATCTTATTTTGTAGAGAGGCTGCTTATGAAATGGATTAAATCATGCACACAGGAGATTGTGCCTGCTTTTATCTAATTTATACTGTATTATATTCATTTTACCAATTCAAAACTACTCTACAAAAGAGATTTTCATGGCTTCAGTCCTCAGTAGCACAGTGTGCTCATATTAGGCAAAACTGCCTCCATTTTTGTCCAATATTAATACTGTTCTGATTAGCGTTCCTGTTATAAATACCTGGAAGAACTTTGATCACTACTCTAGATTTTCCCTTAAAATTGAAATTGACTATGAACCATTTTATTGTTACTGATACCAACTAATAACTTGTCTTTTGAGAAAAGTAACAATTTATACTTCTACTCAGTTTGACAATGTCATACCAATGTATCAATCTAGTTTGATCATTCTAACTCCCATTACCCTTCCTAGTCCCCCTTTATACTACTGCTGACCCCATATTCTTCCCAACTAGGCCCCCTCCTATTTTCGTATCTTTTAAAAAATGTTTTATTTATTTATGTGAGACAGAGACAGAGAGAGGCAGATAGACAGAATGGGTGTGACAGGGTCTCCAGCCACTGCAAACGAACTCCAGACACATGCACCACCTTGTGCATCTGGCTTTACATGGGTACTGGGGAATTGAACTCTGGTCTTTCTGCTTTGCAGTCAAACACCTTACCCACTGAGCCATCTCTCCAGCTCCATATCTTTTTTTTTTTTGGACCAGATTTAATTAAACTTGCTTGCATGAGCACATAGTGGGGTGGGGAGTTATCATATCCCAAAAGCCACAGCACTCTTCCCCATCATCTGACTCATACGTTCTTCCCGCCCCCTCTTTTGCAGTGTTCCCTGGGCCTTGGAAGGGGTAATACAGATGTCCGATTATGGCTAGGTACTCACCCACCACCCATTCTCAGACACTGTCTACTGCAAAAAGAAGCTTCTTTGACCAAGACAAAGAGCAGCACTAATGGATGGGTATAAAGGTAAATATTTAGAAGGCAGTTTGACTACATGTTTGTTTAGCAAAACAGCAATAGTAAATTCCACAATTCCCCTTCACCCCCATAGGTCCTGTGATTTCCCCAACCAGGAGCTTTTGAACAAGGTGCTTCTATTGATACTTGTTAAATTGTGTTTTTTAGCTAGTTTATAAAGTAGTAGGTTTCTACTTGATTATTTTTTCTTTTGCATGGCTACTCCCAGTTTTAAAGGTCTCCTCACTACAAATACCTTATACTGACTCTCCTTTCCTCTTTTTCTAACTTAACCAATTTAGTAGCAGAAAAATCGTACCTCCTTCTTTAAGCTACATTTATGTAATTACTATAAAGAACTAAAATTTCTCTAATGTTTATTAGCTGTCGGGATTTGGAATAATTCAGCATATTTTCCACTTACTCCCCACCTCTGTGCCCCTCTCTCTCTCTCTCTCTCTCTCTCTCTCTCTCTCTCTCTCTCTCTCTCTCTCTCTTCCCTCCTCCCTCTCTCCTGCACATGTACAGGTGTGCTCACATACATGCTAACTCCACACACAGTGCATTCATAATCTCACTAAAAATAGAATCACATGGATCAAATCACTTTCTGAATGTTCAGTCTGATCACAAAACAATATTCCCATTTTGATCCCAAGCAGACTTCCTGGGGTTCTTCTAAAACAGAATGCCAGAGGTATGTCCAAAGAAGCAGGAAAAGCAAAGGAGTTAAGCCATGTACATGTGGCTTCCTCCTCCTGGTTTCTTAAATATTCTCCACATAGGACAGAGTGCTAAATGAGGAAATGGGCCCGTGGGGCAGTTGAAGTATTCCAGTGGGAAGGAGTCTTTTCGTACATAACAATATGTACAAATCACTTTAACTGTTTGCCTTCATGTCTTCAGCCATGTTCCATTCGAAAGATCACCATTTTCATTACTCATTTGTGTGTTTTCTTTAATACAGAAGCCTATCAAATGTTTTCACTTTTTAGTTTGAGTACAAATTTAACTGAGTAGGAACTCTTTGTTATACTTTTTTTTAACTTATTAAGATTTCATTTTCAAAAAATAAATCTTTGTGCCAGGCATGAGGCTGGCATCATCCCATCACTCAGGAGACTGATGCAGGAAAGTGGCTGAGAGTTTGAGACCAGTCTCAACTACATGGTGAATTCCACTCTGGGTTATATATAGTGTGGTCTACCTGTCTCAAAGAAACAAAATAATAACATCAAAAATTGTCATACGGGGGAGGATCCATATGGAACCCCACAGAGAATGACTGGATGTACAAGGGACCCACAGCCATAGCCATTCAATCAACAAAAGATAAGCCAGTGTGACAGAAACCAACGAATCTCGACACAAAAACCCCTAAGCTCACAACACCATAGCAGCCTCAATACTCACCCACCACGACTCAGGGAACTGAGCGGAAGAGGGGGCGGAAAGATTGTGAGAGCCGTGGTGGGGGAGAATAGC
>PVHP010037329.1:5372-17567 GCA_004024765.1 Zapus hudsonius
AGCCCCTAGGCAGGCCACAAGATAAGAAGCAGATCAAAGCCTAACTTATTCTAACTGCAATAAGGTTTTATTTCCTCTGCTAACATCACCATTTTCTCACAGACCCAGCCTGGCTGCATATCTGAGAGCTAAGCTTTCCGGATAAGAGCATAGTAGCCTTTGTTCCTAACACACCTGTGCCCCCAGGAGGCAGGGGGGATGGCTGAAGGCCCTAAATCCTGTTTACAAGTGCTAATGGGTTTTGCTCCTGCTGCCTGAGTTTTCGTGGCTGTGTTCCTGTTTGTTGAGCCCCCTTTGTGTAGGAGATAGGGCGGTGCAGTGCATCCCTAGATTGGATATAAGGTTGGATGTGAAAATAAAGTTTTGAGATCTGCCCACTGCCGCTGTCTCCCGAGAGTCTCATCTCTCGTTCGGCTCACGGCTATTCCAAGCCGCTGCTCACCCAGCTCCCGTGGGTGAACGGGGAGTTGGTGCGCGCTGCAACCCCCTAAGTAACCCACAGACCCAGAGCTTATGAAACATTTTTATCTGAATTTCACAATTAGTCCTGAGATTTAAATGTGTACATTTAACTTTCTACCAATATAGGTTTTATTCCTAGGCATACAATTATTATATTTGATAGCCTTTCTGTTTATATTTATCATTTTGTGTGTTATTTCTTTACATATTCTTAGGAGATAGATGGGCATTTTCTGTCTTTTGCTAATATTTGCTCAGATTGTCATGTACATACCAACATGTGTTAGTGACTCTGTTTTTTTTTTTTTTAAATTTATTTGTAGTAATTCTGTTTGCTTAAGCTTTTAGATACTATTTAAAAAGGTCCATATGGCCTAGCATGGTGGGGCACGCCTCTAATCCTAGCACTCAGGAGGCAGAAGTAGGAGGATCATTGTGAGTTTGAGGCAAGACTTTTTTGGAAACAAACAAGCAAAAGAAGATACATATGTGGTTGCATACCCATGCTCATGTGTATGTGTGTGTGCGTGTGTACAGATGCAAATGCTCATGTGTGGACATGCATGTGCAGATCAGAGCACAGCGATCTGTGTCTTCCTCAGAGCCACTATTCACCTTTTTTGACTAAATTGCCCTAGAACTCATCAACTAGGCTAGGCAGGTGAGCTTAGAGATCTTCTTGTCTCTCTAGGCTGGGATTTGCAGGCAAAAGACACCATGCTGGCATTTTCAAATGGGTTCTTGAAATAGAACTTATGTCCTCATTCTTCTGTTTTAAGTGTTTTACTTGCCAGATTATCTCCTCAGCCCGGAACTTTTCTCTAGAGACTGTTTACATTTCATGTCAGGCTCCTTGAGTCCTCTTCTTTTTTTTTGTTTATTTATGTGCAATATATATGTGTGTGTGTATGTGTGTGTGTGTGTGTGTGTGTGAGAGAGAGAGAGAGAGAGAGAGAGAGAGAGAGTACAACAGGGACTCCAGCTGATACAAATGAAATCAAGATACATGCACCCTTTGTGCACCTGGCTTTATGTGGGAAATGGGGAATCAAACCCAGGGTTGCCAGGCTTTGCAGGCAAGCACCTTAACCAGTGAGCCATCTCTCCTGTCCTCCTTGAGTCTTTTGATTCATAATGAAAAGTAGGAAAAAAATCAATAAAATATTACAATATGTCAAAATAACACAAAGTTCAGAAGAAATAACATTGAGTTAATTCAAATGAGTCTACCTTGTTTAGGAACCTATTCAATATATTTCAACAGGCCATAGGGTTTTATCTAATTAAAATATTTATTATTTTTTTATTTATTTTATTTATTTTTGAGAGAGAGAGAGTGAGACAGAAAGAGGCAGATATCTCTTGAGAGAGTATGGGCACACCACAGCCTCCTGCCACTGCAAACAAACTCCTGATGCACATACCACTTTGTGCATGTGGTTAAATATAAGTACTAGAGAATCAACCCAGGTCATTAGGTTTGCAGACAAGTGACTTAACTTCTGAGCTATCTCTGCAGCCCTTAGTTTTTATGTAAATGTGCAGTTTCTTTCTATTTATTTTTTATTTTCTTTTTATAAATTATATCTTTATTATCCATATTTATATACACTGAATGAGCAAATAATGTATTGGTGTCCCAAGTTCCCCAATTTCCCTCTTCACTGTCCCCAATCAGCTGGGTATTCTCCTCCTTGGGCAGTCTGGATCAGTTCATTGGGTAAGCGATTATAGAGAGCCTAGGAGTCAACCTGGTTCCACCCCAATTTGTGTGTTGTTGCTGAGGGGGCCCATGTCCCATGTCTCTGGAAATTCTCCCCCACTGTGGCTCTTACAATCTTTCTGCTCCCTTTTCCACTCAGTTCCCTGAGTCATGGTGGGTAAGTATTAAGGCTGTTTTATTGTTGAGGTATAAGTGGCCTCTGTACTTTTGCTTTAGGTTATGTTGAAAATCTTTGGTGTTCGTCTCTAGCTGACTTATCCTGGGTTGACTGATTGGCTGTGGTTATAGGTCTCTTGCTTATCCTACCACTCTCTGCAGGGTTCCAAGTAGATCCTCCACAGTAGGTCTGGGATGGCTCATCTCTTGTCAGGATGTCAGCTATTGGCCAGCGGCTAGTTGGTAGGGTTGGAAGAGCCATAGCTCTGTCTGCCTTCTGAAAAATACAAACAGAATCTCCATCAGCGAGTGAGATCAGTATAGGTTAACTGAGATACACATTTCTGAATTGGCTAGATAATACTGTGAGTAGCCTCTGTGTAATCACTTGTAAAGTGAATTTCTCTTTGGCGTCCCAAGATTTTGGTTCCTTCCATCACTGCACTAAGTACCATCAAGGGACTGGTTACCATTCTAGACCTCACAGGGTCTCTCAGTGCTGATGGATGGCTTCCTGTGGTTTCTTCAGCAACAGGATCCTACCTCAGGCCTGGGGTGGGTATTCAAGAGCTTTGATAGAATACTGTCTTGTTTTGGGGACATCATGGGTAACTTTGGTCAACAGCTCAGTGAGGGAAGGAGCCAGTATATGGGAGCAGGATTTGCCAGACTGATCAATTTTTCATAGGCTTAGAGTCTCTCTCCTTCTGTTCACAGCCCCTCTTGACAGACGATGCCCACTTCTTGCTCAAAAGGTTACAGTATGCAAGTGAGGATTTTATGATTTTGAATCATTTTTGGTTTAGATTCGTGCTTAAGTCACCCCCCCCATTCCTTATCCCTCTTTCACAAACTCTCACTTCTCCCAACTGGTTTTCATAGAGGCTATGGTTAACCTGGTTATGCATATAAGGGAGAATATGCGGCTTTTGACTCTGTTCTTTTGAGAGTTAGCTTAGTAAGATCTATTCCAAGTCAGACCATTTTTCTCTGACTTTCAATATGTCATTTTTCCTTTGAACTGAGTAAAATTCCATCATGTAAATATACCAGTTTTGTTATCCATTCCTCCATGGATGGGCACTTGGGTTAATTCCAATTCATGGCTATAAACATAATTGTACAAATGTCTCCATGCTGAGATGTAACATCTTGTGGGTAGTTGCCTAGAAGAGGGATAGATGGGTCCATTGGTAGCTCTATGACCATTTTTTTCAGGAGTTTCTACAGTGCTTCCCATAGTGATTGAATGAGTTTGCAATCCCACCAGCAATGAATGAGTGTTCCTTCTTCCATGCATCCTCGCCAGCAACTATTGTTGGTTTTCTTTATGATTGCCATTCTGACTAGAGTAAGTTGGAATCTCATTGTAAGTTTGATTTGCATTTTGCTGATGATAAGGAGGCTGAGCACTTTCTTAAGTGAGTAAAGGCCATTTGTGTTTCCTACTCTGTGAATTCTCTGTTGTGCTCAATGCCCCATTTGTGAGGGGGAAGTTTGGTTTACTATTATTATTTTTTTTTGAGTACTTTGTAAGTTCTGGAAATTAGGCCTCTGTCTGAGTTATAGCTGGCAAAAACCATCTCCCAGTTGGATGGGGGGGGTCTAATGGGAATTCTTTGAGTTTTTCCCATTGAGTATGATTTATGCTTTAGGAATTTTGTATATTGTCTTTATTGTTGAGCTTTTGGCCATGTATGCCTATTTTTTCCAGGGTTTTGAACATGTAGTGGTGTTGAATACTGTCAAAGGCCTTCTCTGCATCTATTGAGATGACCATGTGATTTTTGTGGTTGAGTCTATTAATGTGGTGGATTACATTTTTTGACTTGTGTATGTTGAACCATCTCTGCATCTCTGGGATGAAGCCTATGAGGTCAAGGTGAATAATGTTTGTGATTTTTTTTTTTTTTGTATCCGGTTTGTGAGATTTTGTTCAGTTTTTTTTGCATCTATGTTCATCAGGGATATGGGTCTATAGTTTTCTTTTATTGTTGTATCCTTGTTTGCTTTGGGAATTAGTGTGATTCTAGCTTCATAGAAGGAGTTTGGAAGCCTTCCTTCTTTTTCTATACTCCTAACAAGCTTCAGAAAGAGTAGTTTCCTTTCTATGATGATGGTTTGGTAGAATTCGGCTGAGAAATCATCTGGTCCTGGACTTTTCATTTTGGGGAGGTTCTTGATTACATTTTCAATCTCTGTGGATGTGATAAGTTTATTTGGAGACTTTATCTGCTCTGGGCTAAGCTTTAGAAGTTAGTAGATGTCCAGAAATCCATCCATTTATTCCAGGTTCACCAATTTTTGTGGAGTAGAGGTTTTGGAAGTATGACCTGATGATATTTCCACTCTCTTCAGGGTCTGTTGTGACCTCACACTTGCCATTTCTGATTTTGTT
Source organism: Zapus hudsonius (assembly GCA_004024765.1). Lineage (NCBI taxonomy): Eukaryota > Metazoa > Chordata > Mammalia > Rodentia > Dipodidae > Zapus > Zapus hudsonius. The sequence goes on from PVHP010037329.1 coordinate 10,112, forward strand.
GATTTGGGCCTTCTCTGTTCTTCATTTGATTAGATTGACTAGGGGTTTGTCAATCTTGTTAAATTTTTCAAAGAACCAACTCTTTGATTTATTTTTTGGTGGATAGAATTATACTCAGTATTGGACCCTGTGAGCTATTCAAATATTTTACAGGTTTTTTTTTTGTTTGTTTGCCATTTCTATTCTAAATTATCATTGTAGAAACTGTAACATCCAGACACATTTTTGTATTCAGTATATCTCTGTTGAGTGTGTTTTATGGATTGCATTCTTGCTGCTTTTAAGTAAGAAACTATGTTTAAAACTAACTTTATGTCCCATGTAAAAATATATACACACTTTGACACCTGAGTGCCTGTTCAATATCTGTTGTTACACTAGGTTTTTAGATTAAAGAATGTGCCCTCTGCCTTCCTAGTCTACATAGGTTAGACTGGCTTCAAACAAAACCTTGCTCCATTTTGGTCAGCTTCCAATGACTGCACTGTGAACTCAGCATCCTGAGTCCTCTGTCAGGAGAGGCTTGAAGCTTCAGGAGATGACACCCAAATGTTCAGTCTTTATTATCATGGGTTCCTGGCACCTTTAGAAGCATGTGCAGCCTTGATACATGTCTGTAATTAGGGAACTCCTGAAGCACAAAAAGGGGACTTAGCCCCTGAGAGGAATGTCTTATGCAAAGAGCCAACTCACAGTGACAGAAGCTCATGCACAGATACAGAATGAGTGGATAATCAGAATAGCTTTTCACATGAGTATAGCTTCTGCTTCTCCAGTTTTATTTCATCTTTTGCAGGGTGTAAAATTTTATGAGTGTTTTGATAGTGAACTTCATTTTCATGCATATACCATTACTGAAGCTGGTTGTAGTGGATTTTTTTTTCTGTCACAGGAGGCCAAATGTGTTAGCTTATTGTCATCTCTGAAGCTATCAGGAGGAAACTACAATTTTGAATAAGCTCTGTTACATCAATATAAGAATGTAAACATGAGGGAACAGAACTTTATAAATGGAGTCCAGTGTTCTCTCTATTTATTGTAACAGAGAAATGCATATGGTAAGCTAATTTATACTTGAGAAGAAAACAAGTGACTTGATACTTGCAGGAAAGGTTTAAAGATTTAAAGTGCAAGAAGGAAGCCGAGCAAAAATTCAGTCATGATTAGTAACAAAAGCGTATTGTTTTGCCCTGAAACAGCTGGAGTTCATAGCCAATAATACCTGTAAAAACTGTAGAGGAAAAGGAGGAGAGAAATTTTTCAGTGATTACCCACACTGAGGCCTCATTTGGCTTACTCATCCCAAAATTTTTTGGTTCCATATGAAGTCAGCATTAAATAGTGGCTGAAGGGAAAGCCAAACATTCTGCATTTAAAGTTACATTTTGCCATTCAGTACTGTTCTAAAGTGATAGACAGAAAGAAAATAGCTTTCTGTACTCATTGGCTTCTCCTGTATAACAGAATTGCTACACAGTTAGAGGTTTAAGATCACAAGACTTTTTTTTTCTTCATAATTTCTCTCTGGTCACACAGTTCTGCTAAGCTCTTTCTTAAGGGATTCACAAACCACATCAAAATCAATGTATGAGCTGGAGCTAATGTGTTTTCTGTAATGCATCTACATATAAATGCTTATATGACAGCATCATAAACATCTTGATTATAGAAATGCTTTATATTTTCTTGGCTTTACTTAATTAGCAATGTTAGTCCCCTGATGTAGTTGATTGAGACAAAAGAAAATAGTCAACCTCAGAGGCAGTAATCCATAATGTAATCTGAATGAATTAAAATCCCTTTGAGAATTTGAAAAAAAAAAAAGATAAAACAGAAACCCAGTAAGCTGTTTGCTGAGGTAATGGGTTATAATTAAAATAAGGGTTCATGAACCCCCACAGCTGAGAATAGTTTTTAGCCTCAGAGATTCAAATGTTCTGTTTTTTTTCCTTAAATTAAAAACAATTAACACTAAATTCCTTGATACTATATTAAGTTGAAAAGTTTTTTTGTTTAGACATATTTTTGCATAAAATATATCAAAACTGTTGTCTACTGGAAAAATCAAGAAACAACCATAAATTCTAACCCAATATTATGAATTTTTTTTCTACTTGAATTCAAAAGCCTGATGCCTCTATCTTTATGCCTTTTTATGGCATTTTTGTTTATTATTTCATGTATCTACCCATATTTTGATCTGCAGTCAAATGTTATAAACCTGAGCTATACATCCACCTGATCCCAATATATTGGTAAACAATGTAAGTATATCTCTTTTTCCCTACAATACCATAAAATCATTAAGGAAATCAGGAAGTCCTCTTTGTACCCTGGAACAAGAACACATGGGATAGATATTTACTTAAAATGTGTTGATTATGTGATGATCTTTCTTTTTGGTATTGTATTCCTGAAGAAATTTGTGGCCTTTTTAAACATGAAAGAGGTGTGTTTTTTCTCTCAAGACATAAATAAGCCTCATTATTAAAATCAGATACCACTCAAAAATGTATGTGTTTGAATTATGAACATGATATTTCAGATCATTATGGAAGGCACAGAAAAGCTCAAGAATATCTTTTTTTTAACTTTGGCTTTTCTTGAGGGTTCTATAAAAATTAAAGTAATTATTATTCTATACCCAATAAGTTTTTGTCACGTAAGTGGTATTAAAACTTTAAAGAATGTCCTCAAAAACTGTACTAACTTTGGCTAACATATTTTTCCATCTTAGTGCATAATTAAAATCATAGAACTTGGAAATTGGTAACTTAGAAAACTGTAAATGAATTGACCCAAAGTTCACTTTTAATAAAACACACATTAAATTTAAAGGAAATATTGATGAATACAGCCTAACTATTAGAGAATGTGTTAGGAATAGGTCCACTATGGAAAACAGGAAGTGAAATCTGAACTGAAGGAGTTTACAGTCCACTGTGAATTTATATAGAAATTATAACAAATTCAACATAAAAATATTAAAAAATATATGAAAATGTGTTTAGAAATATTTTAAGTGACTGTGTTGGTTGCTGACTCAGTTTGTTTCTCCTGTCATTCACATGATGAAGTATGAGCTTCTGGAAGAAATAGATATCTTCCATCCTTAAAAATAGCTTGTACTTTGCTCTTTTTATATGTTAACAATTATAAATTACTTAACTTACACATGATGCTTTAAAAAAAGCAAGTGCTTTAAGTCTTTCAATAATTACTTTCATAATCTATCTAGCACTTTAATACTTTTCTCTCATATGTATATTATTTGAGGTCACTCATCATTCTTGTTTAGTTGGTTTTCTCTTTATATTACATTTAACTATTAAATATCAATCCAAGGTCTGAGGTAGAATCCTGTTGCTGAAGAAACCACAGAAAGCCATTGATCAGCACCAAGAGACCCTGCAAGGTCTAGAATGGTAACCAGCCCCCAGATGGTAGTTAGTGCAGTGCTGGAAGGCACTACATAAGCTGTCAGGGGAAGCTGGTCAATGATAGTTGGAGTAAATAAGACCACTGATATGAAACACACTCTACTGCCATGAATAGGCTGAACACACTTACTACTGGGAGAGAACAGGCAACCAAGACAGGAACACTTGTGCAATGGAGGTGCCAAAGCCTGGGGGAAGTAATCAACAGCTTTTAATTTGGCCAAGTAATCCACTCAGTGAAGGGGAGCCCTTAACTGGAACTGGGTACTCAGGGCAAAATGCACCAGGAACCAAAATCTTGGGACCCCCAAAGAGAAGTGCACCTTACAAATGATTTACAAAGAGGCTACTAATAATAGACTCCAGAAAATTCAGGAATGTGTATCTCAGTTAACCTGTACTGACCTCACTCTCTGATGGAGATTCTGTTTGTATTTTTCAGAAGGCTCCGAGAGAGCTGTGGCCTTTCCAACCCTACCAAGGAGGCCGATAGCTGACATACTGGGAAGAGATGAGCCGCCCCAGACCTACCATGAAGGCTCCACATGGAACCCTGCTGAGAGTGGTAGGATAAACAAGAGACCTATAACCACAGCCAGTCAGTCAACCCAGGATGAATCAGTGAGATATACACCAATGATTTTCAACGCAACCTAAAGCAGAAGTACAGAGACCCCTAAGACCTCAACAATAAAGAAGCCTTAATACTGACCCACCATGACTCAGGGAACTGAGCAGAAGAGGGGGCAGAAAGATTGTAAGAACTATGGAGGGGGAGAATTTCCAGAGACATGGGCCCCTCAGTAACAACATACAAATTGGGGTGGAGCTGGGTTGACTCTTAGGCTATCCATAACCTCCTACCCCATGGACTGAGTCAGTTTGCCTATGGAGGAGGATATCCAGCTGATTGGGGACAGGAAAGAGGGAAATCGTGGAATTGTGGACGTCAACACATTATTCACTCATTAGGCATATCTAATTATGGATAATAAAAAATATCAATTCTAAATTCATTAAAGTTATGCTTGTCTCCAAGAATTATATTATCATGTGTTTGGTGAAAGTTGAAATCTCAGAATTTTAGGTTAGCTCCCTTGCAACTCACCTCTGGGTCATATCATTGTTTATGTCTTCTTCACAAGGAAACACTGGCAATATGACATGATTTCAGATACTCCTCCAATTATATCTATTAGCTTATTGTGACCCAATCCTTTCACCTGAATCATTTCTGCCCTAGTCAAGTGACTAATCTAAACTACCTTGGCTAATCTCTTTCCCCTCACCCTGCAATGTAAAGGTCCCTTTAGTTTGCTTTAATTTTATAATTTCAAACATTCAGAAAATACCCATTTTCTAAGTAGATCTTTTATATAGACACACAGAAAAAAAATCTGAGGTTACTTTTTGTAAGGTCAGTTTTTAATATGTTATGTTTGCTTTTTCTTTCAATAAAATTATTTTAAAAGGACTGGAAATGCATTGTCCAGACGATACTAGAGTTAGACAAAGAGAAATTTGAAATATCTACCCAAATATCACCCATTTAAGTGGTTCACAATTTTTTCAGTCACTAATGTACTGCAATAGCCAAAAGGGAGAAGTGCTGTGTATTTCTTAAGGACCAAGAGGAACTGTGAGCCTGTTGTCAAAATAATCAAATTCTACGCAGAGATTTCCTAGCTGTTAGTGAAATTAGGAATTTAAAACACTGGTATATGAAATCACATAGTTATTAGTATTTTTTTCTTTTTAAAAGCATAACACAACTAGGTAGAATTTCACATGAGAAAGCTTAATATACAAAACACAATCTTGTAAGTATAAAAATGTTGTATTTCCAGGATTTATTGCATTTTTAAATTGATATAAAAGCATGCATCTCTCTCAATCTCTAAGTAATTTTCTTATTCATCATAATTTATCCCAGTATCATGTGTTTATTTTATAAATGCTGAGATCAGAAATTCATTATACTATAATTAATTTCAAAAGCTTATGAAATATGTAAACACACTCTATACTTGTTTTTTACATATTTTTATTTGAACGACAGAGAGGAAGAGGCAGACAGAGTATGAGCATGCCAGGGCCTCCTGCCACACAACAAATCAACTCCAGATGCATGCACCACTTTGTGCATCTGGATTTCTGTGGGCACTGGAGACTTGAACCTGGACTGTCAGGCTTTGCAAGCAAGTGCCTTACCTGTTGAGACATCTTTCCAACTCATAATTTGTACTTTCAAGTTTTGTTGGTAGTTTGGCTGCCTGAAAAATGCCTGTTATCAAGCTTAAAAAAACTACTAAAACCACAATTTCCAGTTACCTCCTGGCTTTAGTGTTCTCTCTTTGCCTTAATTAGGCAACTCTTATAAATACATCTGCTACCTTGTCCTCCTTAATCAATGATTAGATACCTATTTTGCTCATTTAGTGTACTCTGTCCTCTGAATGCTGCTCTTTGTTTCTCTACTCTAATTCCTTCCTCTAAAAATGCATATCCACTTCTCTTCAGGCCATGATGACATGTTGGTACAATCTACACCAAGACTGTATTCGCATATTTTTCAAGCAATGTTTCAGGGGCTCTAAATAAATTTGTGAACTACTTAAATTGTTTTGCTTATTGTTTATTTCCTAGTGGTTAACATGGGAGATGAAGGTTTACCAAAGTTAAAAACCTGGTGACACTTTAAGACAATATTGTTTTTTTTTCTTCTGAATTGTTTGTATATCTGTATTAGTCAGAGTTCTCTAGAGGAACAGAACCAACAAAATGAATTATAGTAAACAAAAAGGGGTTTTATTGGATTAGCTCATGGCAATCACACAATAGCAGTCTGCAAGCCATAGAGTCAAGGAACCATTTGCTGCTCAGTCCATGTGGCTGGATGTCTCAGTGGTCCCAATCCAGCACTGAAGGCCTTAAGGCTTCCTGGAAGCCACTGGTCTTCAGTCCAGGCTGGAAGGCTGAGGAAGCTCCGTTATAATGAGACAGAGATGCAGGACAAGTGCCAGCAGCCAGGCAGGCAGGGAGGCAGGGGGACACAGAGATTTATTTCCCCTTTATATAGCCTTAGGGTGGGGTCTTGAAAGCCTATCCCAGACTTGTTGACTTACTATCTCTGGAATTTCCCTCCTGCACTGTCCTCCCAGAAAGAAAAGTTTGTTTCTAGTTTGCCTGAGCTTCCTGACATCCTAACTTTTGCTGAGATAAATGTGAATGGCTCACCAAAGATAATTTAAAAGATCAAGTTGACAACAAAAACTAACCAACACATACCTTATATATATTTTTATGCCAGTTTTCATTCTTTACCATGAGAGAGTATGTCTTTTTTCATAGAATCAATAAAGCCTTCAATTATAGCCTTCTTAATCCTAGAGATCTTCTTGGTTTGGAATTCTGTTAAGTGGTCTGAGTTTGCATAGGAAATAAACTGGAAGATTTTTTAACAATTGTATTCAATTCTGTCACTGAGTTGTTATTTCACATTAGGCTAGTAAACCAGAATATCAAGACATTAAATGTGGACAAACAATGTAAGTCCCATTTGCCTAAGGGGAAGCAGTGGATGATCTCACTTAATTTATGGAAAGTTGGATGGCAGAAGCTCTGCAAATGAAATTAAATGCTATGCCTCATTGAGTGAGCTCAGAGCTCTCCAAGGGAAGAGCTGAGTACCAGTATCCACCAAATAACAGGCAGCAACTTTAATTGAGCTGTAATGCTGAAATGGTTAGTTGGCAAAAGATATTGAGAAGAAAGATGCAAATGATTTAACCTCCCAGGAAGCCGAGGACTGTTCGTGTAAGCCATGCACTCAAGGATACAAGCAGAAATAAAAATATGTCAGATCTCAATTTTCATTTTCCACTGCTTGAGTAATTCCTAGTCCTTAGTCATATTTATTCAATTCCCAACAAATAAATGGCTATATTTCATATTTTGTGACATTCTTAATGAAACTGTTCTTCTGAAGAGTTCAGTGATTTTTCTTTTGGTGATTT
>PVHP010037330.1:0-17432 GCA_004024765.1 Zapus hudsonius
CTTTATTTTTTTTCTTCAGGACTATGGAAGCTTGCTCTGAGCATATTGGTACAACCCCAAAGTGAGTGTGTGGGGGTTGGAGGGATGATTCATGCCTGTTATGCTTTGACTATGAAAGGTTCCCCAGCCTCATGGACAAGGTGGCTTGGTTGCCAGCTGGTGGGCTTTAGGGCAGAGGTTGAATCCTGAGAGAATTAGTCCCTTAAAGGATTCGTTATTGGTGAGGAAGAGTAGGGGTGGCCGAGCTGGAGAAAGAAGGGAGCTGCTGGAGGAGCTGGAGAGCTGCAATTGCTACCTGTCACCCTAGCCCCTTTCAGGATTCCCCATTCTCTGCTTCTCAGCTGTCATGAAGTGAACTGTTCTCTGCCATGCCTTCCCCATCATGATGGACTGAGTCCTCTGAAATTGGGAGCCAAAAGAAATATCTCTTTAAGTTGATTTCCTTGGGTATTTGGTCATAGCTGTGTACAATCCCAGCTAACATAATGCCCTTGGGAGCAACCCAAAACCAATGGGAGGGCTGCCTCTGGATCGATGGGAGCTCAGAGGCGGGCTCCCTCTCCAGGCTCCCCAGAGCAGCTCTACTGGGAGTGAACGCCTCCTGTTTGCAGAGGCTAGCTCATGCAAGAACATGCATACCCTTTCAAAGTGCCTTGTCTCTCCCTGAATCACTGTCATACCTTCCAATGACTACTTCACAAATAAACCACCTGCGTCCAAAATGTTCTCTCAGATTCTTTATTTTGGAAGAAAAGCAATCTAAGAGACTGAAAAGCATACACCAGGTAAGAAAGAGGGCGGTAGAGAACAGGGCCACCTCCCTTCTCTCGAGTGTCCTTGGGGCACCTCCACCTGCCCCGACACCCCTCACCAGGCACTCTAACATATTCTTGGTCACCAAATGCCAAGCTGGAAGGTAACTAGCCTTTCTCATGTAGGCTTCCTATGGCTGCTCCCTCGGGGCGGTGACCTGGCCAGTGGCACTGGCTGAGCAGTTTCCAACCCCTGTGCCAGTTCTCTCTGCACTTTGTTTATCAGAACTGACTGAAATTACTGACTAGCATGTCTCAAGAGGGAAGGGAAGTTGCAAACATCCTCGGCAGTCTACACTCCTTTAGCTGAGTCCAACGAAGCCCACAGCACAACAGAGAATTAACTTCCAGACATACACATTTAGTTTTAGACAGTTCATGAGGAAGGTGGGGTGAGCAAGGAGAAAGCATTCCCACGCAGCAGAACACCAAGCAGAAAGAGGCATGAAAGGCCTATGTCATTGATTGCCCAAGAGGTTTCTGAAACCAGTTTTTCCAGCCTTTGGGAGTGCTTGTTTGTGTAAGAGGCATTTCTCTGAAATCCAAAGGTCAGCTTCTTTGATTTGTGCCTCCACCACACAAGGTGCACGATGACTGTGCCCTTCTTTCCCTCTCCCTAGGATGGGAACTGCCATGTTGACTGACACCACCTGGCCACCACCTTGCAGTTTTCTTCACCACCAACTGCTTCATCCTGTAACTGTTCTACCACACCCGTGTGCCCTGAATTTCCAGCAGGCATCACAGGTGCAGAGTGGCAAATGCACCTCATTAGTGATCATATTTGGGGAGCTTCGGAGACTTTTGTATTATTTATCTTCATATCTCATTCTTAAGTCAAGTGTCTGGCACTCAGCAGATGTAAATTAAATACATGTTGAGTCCTTGAATATATGCCTGGATGAAGTCAGGAGTATATGATAATTCTTCCAGCTTGAATATATTTCCTGACTAATGAGATCTGTGCCTAGTGGGTGCTCAGTAAATGGGAGCTAGTGGGTCAGTAATGTTCCTGGAAGGTTTTAGAAGTGGGTCCAGCAGTATGAAATGCTGTGGCTAGCTTCCACCTTGCTGCTGGCAGACCTGCGCCTACACCACGGTGATTTGACTCATGTAAGTGAACCCTGTGGCTGGCTCCACTGCTCGGATGGGTATTGTGATGGGTAGGTTTGTTGTCAACTTGACCTTTGTAATTATCTTGGGTGGGTCTCTGAGGATGTTTATAGGAAGGCAGCCTCTCAGTAGGGGGCAAGATGTAAAGAAGCTCAAAGAAGCTAGAACTGCCCTGTGTGGGCAGTGTAGGAAGGAAATTCCAGAGACTCAGGAAGCCATTCAGTCTGGGGAAGGGTTGCAAGACCCCATCCCAAGGCTATATAAAGGGGAAGAAATTCTCTCCTTGGCCCCCTGCCTATTTGATATTTGCTGGTCTGTGTGGTGTTGATGATGGGTTTCTCTCTCTACTTGGATCTGTGAAAGGGGGGCAGCCTCTTTCACCATTACAGAACTTCCCCTGGATCTGTAGCTTCAATAAATCTTTTCCTCCCATAACTGTACCTGGTTTGGAGATCAGCTGACTGTGATAGTTGTGATGTCATGGATCAGCACATGCACTTTCCCATTCTCTGTTTTGTATCTGCTTTGTTGAGGCACCACTCAGTGTGAGAGACTACAGAAGAACCAGGACTGTAATTGGGTTTCAGAAAAATCCCTTATTTAAGTGAGTCTTCCTATGATCTCAAGTGCATGTAGCTAGTCTCTGAGGGAAGGCACTATTATATTTGTAATGCACTGTGGGTATGCAATACTTTTTATAAGCCTAAAATACAGTTATTCATTATCTTCACCCTAGAAAGCATTTTCAGACTAAATATCAAATACAGTCTCTTTCAGTTTAAAAGATATTATAGAACTGAAACATTGGTTCTATTTCTGGAATGTTGTGTAAATAATCTATCTATGGTATAAATTTATTGTATTTAATAATAATAATAATAATGTTAATAACAGGGCTTATTTTTGAGCATCTATAATATGATGGACTCTACCAAATGCTTTACCTACATACTATTTTTTAACCCTTAGTTAAAATGTAAAGCATATATTATTAGCTTCAGTTATATAGGAGGATGTATACTTACCAAGATAAATACTTTGACCAACATCATGTGAACTGCTGTAAATCGAAGAAAAGAGTTTCAAATTTGAGTTTGTTAGATACAAATTTTTATGTTAATTATTATACAATCATGCAGGCAAAACATCTGGCAGAATGCTAAAATTATAAACATCATTTAAAGAAATGCAAACTGGAATATAGCAGATTATCATTAAATTCTGTATTAAGTACATTACACAAAGTATCTCTTAATATTTAAGCTATGTCTCTTTTAAGCTATGTTCAATTTTCCTTTTGTTCAAGTGTGAAAATCCAGTTTAATATAATGTGACTTTCTATAGATGATCAATGAAGGGTTAAAAAAGTCACTGGACAAACAAATTCCTATGGTCACAAAATCCCATAACTCAACAGCAGGAGCCATTAGTATGGGGTCCCAACCCTTCCATCAGATCCTTATCCAGCCCATTTCTCACCTTCACTTCCAAAAGGTGAACAAACTCAGCAGGCAGAGGCCTGGCTCTGGCTCCCCACCTGCAGACCCTTAAGCTCTGTCATTTAGTAGCTGCATGAGATGGATGTCCTGGCGCTGAGAATGCTGGTCCTCCTCTGCCCTTGGAATAAATAGTCTATGGCTGTGGCTGGAGCCTTTCTGTGTCTGTTCCTTATGTGCACATGGTTCTAACTGCTTCAACTTTTCTCACAATCAGCAACCAGGTGGTAGCATGGGGCTTAAACACCTGTAACATTCCACGTTCACTAATATGGAAATTATCAGAGTCTAGTAGAAATCACATTTCTTCATATAGAAACAACTATCCTTTCTTATCAACATCTCCCTTCTAATCAATATTTATTTATGGGACAAGGGGAAAACTAATTCTCATAGTTCTCATTGTTTGTAGAACTATTGGAACAGTGAATCTATGTACCTGCCTTTCGATAAAGAAAATAAAGAGATCCTTGGACAAACCAATTCCAAATCATGGGATGATGGATGAAATCCTGGCAGGAGATGAACCACCCCTCCTGGCCTTTCACCCTGGCCCAAATGAAACCTATGAGAAAGTGACAAGATAAACAGGAGACCAAGTCAGATAACAACAGCAAGTCAGATAACCCATGAGAGGACAATGGAGACAGCAATGACACCCAACACAATCCAAAGCGGAAGTCCAGAGACACTTAAGATCTCAACATTAAAGCAAACTTAAAACTCCCCACCATGACTCAGGGAACTGAGTGGAAGAGGGGGTGGAAAGATTGTAAGGGCCATGGTGAGGGAGAACATCCAGAGACTTTGCTCCCCTCAGCAACAACACACAAAGGGGGGCAACCAGGCTACCTCCTGTGCTATTCACGTCCCACACTGAGCTGTTGATCAAAGAGACCCACAAGTACCCAAAATGTGACAGACTTCTGTCAAAGCTCTTGAATTCCTACCCCAGGCCTAAGGTAAGACCCTATTGCTGAAAAAAAATCACAATGTGTCATCAAACAACAAAAAGAGATCCTTCTAGATCCAGAATGGTAACCAGCTCCCAGATGGTAGCATGTGTAGCGTTGGAAGGTGTTACATGAGCTGCCGGGGAAAATTGGTCAATGCTATTTGGAGAAAGCAGAGACCACTGATATACGATACAGACAGTTGAGGGTGTTTCTTGATTAATGTGGAGTTGACAGGCTCAGTAAGTTCGACTCCTCACCCCATACACTTTGCTGCTGTGACGTGTAGAAAAGCTGGGGGCAGGAAGAACTCAAATGCTTCTTTTTTTTTTAATTTTATTTATTTATTTTCAAGGAGAGAGAGAGAGAGAGAGAGAGAGAGAGAGAGAGAGAGAGAGAGAGAGAGAGAGTGTACCAGGGCCACCACCTTGTGGGTCTGGCTTATGTGGGTCCTGGGGAATTGAACACAGGGCCTTAGGCACTAGAGGCAAGTGCCTTAACCGCTGAGCCATCTCTCCAGCCCTCAAATGCTTCTTAACCTGCCTGCCTGCTTGAGGAAGAACCTCTCATCTCGTCCTGTCTACTCTCAGGAGATTTACACCAGGCCTCCTCTGGTTCTCAGATTTCACGCTGACTGAATTAAACCCCAGGCCCTCCTGGGCTTTCCGCATGTACAGTGCACACACCCACTCTTCATATAAAACATTTTATGGCATATGCCTTACTGCTCTCTTTCTCTGAGGAGTCTATGCATGTCCTGTCTGGTGTGCATGACTGATGCCTTTGTCCTGAGAACAAAAGCCAAGCAAGGCTGTGCATCACTAAATAACATCACGCTGGAAGCTCTAGCAAGTTCCACAAAGAAAACCAGGTAAGAAAGGACTGAAATCTATCCTAATCTGTAGACAAGATTGTTCACATAGACACTGCAACAAATCTACAAAAAAACACCCAAAATTAATAAATGATTTTGGTGATTTCTGCATACAAGATCAATATGCCAAGATCAATTTCTTTGAATACACCAGCAATGAATTCATAGAACTAAAATGAAAAACATAATGTCGCTTTCAATTTCTCAACAACATGAAATACTTGAGTTGAAAGATTGTCCCCTGAAAATGGCAAGACACTGATGAAAAATATCAAATAAAATATACACAAAAGAAGAAATATGCTCTCTGTATAGATTCGAAAACTAAACTTAGTGAAAAACATCAGTTCTTCCCTAATTGATACATAATAGCAAAATCTTTATCAAAAAGGTTTTTCTTTGTACATACAGACTAGCTTACTCTAAAATATTACAAGAAGGAAAAGGCTGTTGAATAGCTTAAAACCAATTTTACAATGCCACATAGAGTGGATCCAGGCATGATGACACATATCTATAATCACAGTACTCAGGAGGCTGAGGAAGGATGATCACAAGTTCAGGTCTAGCCTGAGCTATATAGTGAGTCCAAGGTCAGTGAAAGCCTACACAGTGAGACCTTGCCTGAAGAAAACCTAACAAATAAGCCAACATAGACAGTACTACAAAGTGGAAGGAGGAACTCAGCTTCACACCCAGTCCCAACCTGGGTACCACCATCAAGGTGGCAGGGCCTGGCATTGAGGAGAGATCACTGCAGAGATCAGTGGAGGACACACCACAAGTGATCTCACATCAGTAGGACCAGACAAAAGCAGAAGAGCAATTCACTGGCAGAAGGACAACCCTTTTAATACATAATGCTGGAATAATTAACTCATGTGCAGGGAGGGGTGGAAAGAGGGAAGAATGACTGAATTCAAAAGGAAAAAAAATTCCTTCTGGCTAAATCTCACACCTTGGAAAAATTAACTCAAAATAGGTAAGTTTAAATGTGAAGTGCAGAGATTATAATGGTTTTGTAGGTTTTTGAATGATTGATTTCATGTACAGCTAGCATGGTCTCTTTCTTTGAATAGATATCCTGGATAATACAGACAAGGACAACCACTTAGTCCGGTTTAACAAAGCCCATGAGCTTAATAAGGTTTCACCTACTGATGAGAAACGCTGCCCTCATGTGTTGAGTTCTGAGTCAGAGGGACAGGGCTGGAGCCTGGGATGTTTGCATGCAACTCTGATAAGTTTCTGGTGACCCATCTTTCCTTCCGAGGTACACTGAGAAATAAAGGAGCATTCTGGGGCATGCATGCACCCATAACTTCTTCAAAAAATGATCTTTTTGAAGAAAAAATAATATCAAGATTTTGAAATTCAGGGCTTATTGTTCTTATGCATGAAATTAAAACATAAAGGGGAAAAATCATCAGATTTAACTTTATCAAAGTTAACAACTTTTGCTCTAGGAAAGTTTATGGTATGAAAAGCCAAGCTATGAAAAGGGAGAAATAATTTCAAATCATATCATAAGTATTCATTTGAGATATCTAAGAAATTCTTCGAATTCAACGGGGAAACTTAAGCAGTTCAATCAGAAAATGGACAGACATATGACAAGTCAATCCACCCAAGAGGATATATATCTTTATGGTACATAAGCATATGAAAGCATATTCAACATCACTAAGACATTAGCAAAATTTAGCCACTGAGCAATATCAAAGCTCACCTCTCAGAATGACTAACATTAAAAATTATTGCAATACCAAACGCTGAACAGGATGCAGGAAAATTCTATGTCATTCATCACTGATGAAATGTAGGTAAGTATGCAAAATGGTAGACTCATTATGGAAAATACTTGGGCAATTTTTGAAAAACCTAAACATGTGTCTATCTTCCCTAGCCGCCATGCTCCTGCGCATTCATCCCAGAGAGCTGAAAACCATGCACACAGAATTCCACACACTGATTTCTGCAAACAGCTTCACTTGTAGGAGCCCACACTGGGCCCAAGAACTGCCTAGGTGGATGGCTCAACAGCCCTGAGCCACCTCCACTGGTGCCAACTACCCAGCATTCCGAAGAAATGAGCTATTGCTACGTCACAGCTTGGAGGGGTCTCCAGGGCATGGATCTCAGAAAAAAAAAATTAAAAAAAAAACAGTTTGAAAGCCAAGCTCATAAGGTCACGGGCTGTGTGATTTAATGTGGTTGGTTGCCAGTGCCAAGCACCATTTATTTAACTGGGCCCAGCGCTAGGGGCAAAGCTGAGGAGCATTTTATTTCTTTCATGCCATGAAAAAAGAAACTTTGTAGACCATCAAACTTTGTTTTGGACCCTAGATGTTTCCCCTGGGCTTTGCTAGGAGTTCTGTAGTATTTCCACACCACCTCACAGCCTAAGAGGGCTGGGGCAGGGGTGCTGACTGTATTTCACTAGGCAGCAAAGACAACAGACAGAACAAATTTCCTTAGAAAAGAATGCGGGCAGAGCAGGAGCTAATGAAACCATATCCACCAGCTTGCTTGGACCCCTCTTGAGATCACACCTCATTCCTCTTCGGTTTGCAGAAAGCACCCACATGGCGCAGTCCTCACTGAACCCACTTCCTTCAAACAGGCACCTGCTGCGTTGCCTGAGTGCTCAAGCTGTGCCCCACAGAGAACTGGCCTGTCCTTCCAGGGCCAGTAAGAGAAACACAGAACACCAGTGGCAGGGTAGAGAGAATGAACAGATGATGAGGAGAGGCTCTCAACCTTACTATTAATCAAGTGAAAAGAGCCAGGGGTGTGACCAGCTTGAGAAACACACCTCAGGAGGATTAGAAAATCCAGGAAACTATGTTCTAAAGACTTAATACCGCTGAGGTCATTCCAGACAGAGGTAAACAAGGATGCAAGGCACAGAACAGGAAGGCAGCCCTGATTTTGAGGACAAACGTGGACAGCAGTCCATTGTGTCTGGGCTGTGTTTTCAAATGTGATATAACTGATTGGCTTGGGTATCTGCTGAGTCCGAAGGCAAGTGTGGTTTGGCATGTGTCCTCTAAGTTCTCCGTGTCTCCCTCTGCCCTCAGCTTCCCTGTTTCTTGGTTTTGTTCTCAGTCTTTCCTGAATCTTTCTCAGCCCTCTGATCCCCATGCCCAGCCCCGTAATGTTCTGTACTGTGGGTGATGGAGCACTTGGTTCATGTGCTCACATAGACAGGAGAATCGAACAGGATGCTCCCCACCCCAGAAATAGGTCTAGGGGACCAAAGCCATTCTCATGTCTATTCTGCATGGAGTGGGGGGTGCCCCCCAGCTGAGACAGACCAGTTATGTGAGAGACAGGGAGCTGAGGGGGGGGGTGCTTGAACATCTTGTCAAGAAAGGCAGGTGGAACAGCACACAAATACAAAGGACAAGCTGTACTTCCAGAAATCAAATGAACGGAGCTACACAAAATGTCCAAAAGGTCACAAGGAAGAACGGAAGGTCTGAGCCCCATGTTAGCCACACTGGGCTGGCTCAGAACTTCCCAATCACCCAGAGGGTTTGCTTACTGGAGAAAGAAGCTTCATTTCTCAAGGAAGAGGTAAAGGACGGGTTGTGTGAGCACAACCTGCACATCCTCCTCAAATAACAAAAGCTGGTAAGGACATGGGGTAGGGCCAGAAGAAACCTTTATTCACTGTTAATGGGAATGTAAATGGATGCATCCACTATGGAAACCAGTATGAAGTTTTCTCCAAAACCTTAAAATAGAACTAGCCTATGACCCAGCCATGCCACTCCTGCGTATGTATATCTAAAGAACTCTAGGTCACCATATCACAAAGACATTTGCATGTGCATGTTTATTACTGCACTATTCACACAAGCCAGGGTGTGGAATAGGCATGAAATCTGCCAAGAGGTGCAATGGAAAAGAAAATGTGGTACCTATGCACAGTGGGGTTTTATTCAGCCAGAAAGAGAAACAAAGCTGTGTCATTTGCTGGAAAATGGATAGCACTAAAAGATCCCCATTCGAAATGAAGCCATTTAGACTCAGAAAGACAAATATTGAGTGATTCCTTTCTTTTATAAGCAGAGTACGTGTGTGTGTGTGTGTGTGTGTGTGTGTGTGTTTCAGTGTGTTTTATAGAAATGTCCTCTAAACTGAAGCATATCTTGGAGAGAGGCAAATGGAGGCTCAGAAGAAGCAGAAAGTAAACAAAACTCACCTCTTAGGATTCTCCTGACACTGAAAAGACTCACAAGGCCCCTCCGCAAGGTTAAATAAGAGTGACTCTAACCAAGTCCTCCAGCTAGCTCCTGGGTCACAGCTTTCCCTTATGCTGGGGTGAGCTTTGGGGGTGTGCAGCTACCTTTGGGTTCTCAATTCTCCTCTAATTAGCCCCTCATCCATACTCTTGTAAGTAACCCCTCACCCCTGCAAGTAGTTTCTCACCCATACTTATCCATACTCCTACATGTAACCCCAGTAAACCAAGTTGGCCTTTGGTGGTAGAGTTACTTTGTTCTGTCATCTGTGCCCTATCTGGGATAAATAGAAGTTCACATCTCCCAATGAAAAGTTAACATGGTTATGTATATGTATGGCTAAGTATATGTACATATATATGTGTACATACATATACATATATGTATATATATGTATATATAAGGTGTGTGTGATTTGAAAATAGAAAGGGAAGTATTGAGGAAGATAAAGAGGAACACTGACAGGGGTCTCCAGGGCATGGTGCACAGAAAAAAATTTTTTTAAAAATCATTTTAAAAAGCCAAAATATATAACCAGTGTATATGCCAAGCATGCATGAAAATATCATAACGAAACCATTTTGTACCATGTTTGTACAAGGAAACAAGAAAAGAAACTGCAAATTTTGGACTCTGAAATGGCTTATAGCTACCCTTCAAACCAACAGTGAAATATCAAAGGAACAGGTAAAATACATCAAGTCCCATTAAATGCTTGCTACTTATGGCTTTTTGGAAGTCTCACCTTGTAGCAACAAGTGTTGGTACATGGCTTTTTGCTCAAGATGTGTGATATACAGCTCATGGACAGGTTCTGTTTGAATGGTGCCCTGTCTCACGGGGGACTTAGTTTCGCTGTCTGATTTTTCTAGATCGGCTTAAAGCTCTTGGAAGACATTCCCTGAGACTATGCCTCAGGATACCTGTGCACACATGTATGTAAGTGTGGATATGGATATGTGTGTGCTTCTACGCCCCTCCACGGAGAAGGCACTCCAGACAGTCTCAATGCAAAGAGGTGCAGCCTGGGAACATCTGAAGTACATTTTTGCTTAGGAATCACAGCATAGAGTTTCCATTGCTTTTTACTCCTTTGTAAACCCACTAAATTATTCCGCTGTGCTACCCAGAAAGGCATAACTGGTCACTGGTTCAGCCTGAGTTGTATGCAGCACTCACTTTCCTGCTGTTGCTGAGAATTTTGGTCTAGGCTCTTTTCTTCCATGCCTCAGCTAGCAAATCAACTCCCCCTTTCTCTTGGACAGAAAGACAAGGCTCTTACATGGCTGAGTGGTATCTGATATTAAAGACAATGCTGGTACATGGCTGAGTGGCATCCGACATTATTGGGACTTCAGAAATGGACAGTAAGGAAACCACAAACCCAATCTGCTTTCTCACTCCCTCTGCCAATGCCGCCATAAAGGCTCAGGGTGATCCCCGCCTTCCTCCGAGTTCATAAAAGAGGTAAGAGGACTCTGCAAATACCCTTTGCAAGGGGAGCCCTGAAGGCGACCCTCACCATCAGGATGGAAAAGACAGTGTGATGTTTGTGGTGCTTTCTGTTGAAAAGGCACCAGGACACCTGCTTCCATTTTTACCTCTCCTTTCCCCTCGTGAGGGGACTTCTACAATGGCTATTGCCACCACCCACCTTGGCTTTTAAATTAAAGACTTCTGAAGTAAATGGAACTGTTATGACTATGAATGAAATTAAAGATTTTAACAGAGTTGAGTGGCCTGACTCACTGGCCACAGGAGGGTGATTCACTGCAGGGGAAATTTCTGTAGGACATGGTTATTGCAGAGTGACCAGCGGGGGCAGTCATGGCTTCCTGTCCCTTGAGATTTCTTCTGTTCATGTGGAACAGAACTCAGATATGAAGCACTGGCAGGAGGGTGAAAGCTCAGATAAGATGGGCCTGTAGAACTGGAGACCTCTGCTATGCCCCTTATTAGGGAATGAGGTGGGCTGGCTTGTCCCCACCAGTTAACAAGCATCAGGTTTGGGAGTTCCTTCCCGTTTGATAGTTGTATTGTGATGGAACATTATCGTGAGAACATTGCACAGGCTGGGCCCTAACAATCTGGATTTATTTACCCTGGACACATCTCAGCTGGGCCTGACACGTAGGCCTCGGGCGTCAGTACTCAAAGCTTTGCATGATATAGACGGAAGTAAGATGTTCTGGGTATAAAAATAGGTTGAGAGAAAGGTCAGCAAAGTCATTTACCCAGGCTGAAGATTTGCCACAGATAAGTAGATACTTCCTCCACCTTTTCTTTCTTTCTTTCTTTCTTTCTTTCTTTCTTTCTTTCTTTCTTTCTTTCTTTCTTTTTCTTCCCCCCCTTTTTTTTTGGTAAAGTGATCCTCAATCCACCCTTACATACTTATATCAGACATTTGAATTGTGTTTATATTGCCAGCTAGATCTCAGGTGGACTCTGTCCATGCATCTCTTGGCTTCCTCATTGCTTTCTTCACTCCAAGAATAGAGTGAATAGAGCCTATGACATCAGGGGATGCTGTGGTGATTACATGGGACTCAGAGAGAGTGGAGGAAATAGTTATAAGACTGCAATTAATGCCAGGCAAGGGCAGGGTATAAGGCTACTCAGAGGTGGGGCAGTGTGGCAGGAAGAGCCTCCCAGAGCTGATGCCTCGGGTGAGTAGAGTGAGTCTTCAGGGATCTGTGGAAGCTCATAGGAATAGATAAAGGAGGGTTCTGGGGTGTGTTGTGCTCACCCTATGTATGTGTGTAGTTCAGGGTCCAGGTCTAAGATGAACTGCTGCAAAGGAGCCCTGCACTGTCCCCTTCAGGCTCCTGTTTTGAGCGCTTCTTCCCCAGCTGGGGTGCTCTTGCGGGGGGCTGTGGAGCCTTTAAAAGGTGGGGCCCGGCTGGTGGATGATGGACTAGGGGTGGGCCTCAGAAGGTTACAGTCTGGCGCTGATTCTTTCTGCTCTCTTGTTCCTGACCCACCACCATGTAAGCAAGAAGCCTCTGTCGCAAGCTTCCGCTGCCAGGCATGAGGATGGAAACCCTCTGAAACTGTGGGCCAAAAGAAACCCCTTTTACCTTGTTTCTGTCAAGAGTTTTGTCACTGAGGCTTCAAGGAAGTCACTCCTGTCTCTCTGAGAACAGATAAGCATCCCTTCTGAAAGCAACCCAGCTCCCAGGCAGGCATCTCACTGAGCTGCTGGTTGAAAGCAAAATCAATCTCTAAGCTCTGCCCAGCCAGAGGGAGATGAAGGGCTGGGACTTCACACCAGCCAGGAGGCCTTCACTCCTTCCCTCCCCATTATTAGCAGAGTGTAACAGCTACACTTACATTTTGATCCTAGTAAGAGGCAAGTCCATTAAGTAACCATAAAGCTTCCTCCCATTATACAACATTGTTTATTATACAACAGTGTTTTCTGAACTCCTTTCTGAAGAAAACGGTTGAAAAGATGAACGACGCTGAGAAAAACATAACTAAGAAAGATATGGATCTGGCTATGCTAGGGCCCCAGCCAGGGCTCCATAGTGAGATCCTGTCTGGTAAAACTAGCAGTAGGATGAGAGGGAGGAGAAGGGGCACAAAGGAGAATGAAGAGGAAAAGGAGGAAAAGAGTGAGAGACAGCCAACAGAAAGCAAATTGAGGTAGGCGATGTCTCGGGAGTCTCTTTGAAAAGGAGAAGGTAGGCTTTGCCCCTGTTCCCCCCACAGCCTGGGAAGCAGATGTGACGGCAGCAGCTTCTGCTTTGTGCCTCACCTGTGAGGTGGACACACTGAGTGAGACAAGCAGCAGCTTGCGTGTTAGTGACCCTGGGGGCCATTGCTCTGATTGGATAGTTTTAAAGGAGAGGGGGAGAGAGAGGAGCAAACGGCTGTCCTTGGCATTATTTTTTTATTTCACAAATCAGGACACTGCTGTGCTAGAGATAGAAGAGATGGAGGACTGGTGGGGGGGTGAGCACCATGAAGAGGGGGACATTGCATTCTTTCACCCAGAGACTTGGCTTCTCTCACCAGTACACTTAGTGGTCCAGCTTCAGAACCACAGCTTGGTTTTTGTGAAGCCTGCAGCATGTCAGTGTTGTTGTTTTGCAGGGAGTTTTGGTGCAGTGGGGATTGAACCAGGGCTCAGGCATACAGAGCAAAGCCCCTTCCCAATCAGCACCCCAATTCAGTCAGAGTACTATACTGCCCCAAACAAAACAGAGATGATTGAGGTTGGATTTTGAAGGAGGATATCCAGCTGATTGGGGACAGGGAAGAGGGAAATCTGGGAACTGGGGATGCCAACACATTATTTGCTTATTCAGTGTGTCTGATTACGGATAATAAAGAAAAAATTTAAAAGAAGATAATTAATATCTTCAATGTGGAATTGGAGCAGCATATCTGTAGTGGACTGGCAGAAACCAAACATGCTAGACAAATATTTCCCTAAAAAAACAAGAATGTGGCATGAAAAGCAGCTCTTAGCTTTCCCAAGGTTCTGAGGTCTTGAGATCACAGCTTGTCTTCCAGGAAAGCCTGAAAGGATCAAATGCGAGGAGCTCCTCCATCACTGCGCCTCAGGGTTAAGAAGTGAACTGAGTCCCTTCCCCTGTGGTCAACAGCGTCTCTAACAACCCACAGTCACACTGATGTGGATGATTGTGTGGCTCACACACCCAGCATGTCCTCCAGGGCCGGCACTGTTATCCAAAAGTTGACTCAGTCACACGAAAGTCAGTTGAGTGAAGGAACTGGAACTCATGACACAGTCAGTGATGCGGAGATCTGGGTGGCCTTCATTCGGCCTTCAGCTAAAGTCACTAACGTCGGAATGACTCTTCACATGGCTCTGGGCACTGAGCAGTGGGTGGACTAGATCTGTGATTTCCATCAGTTTCTTATGGGAATTTTGAATCCTCTTTAAAACCTTATGAACCACTGGATTCGCACGGCCAGGAGTACTGTGTCTCTATGGGCTAAAGAGCAGGTGGATGGTAGAGGCACACACACACACACACACACACACACACACACACACACACGTGCACACACACATGCACACACATACTGGCATAGAGGCTTGTTTTCGTTAATGCTCGTGTTGTTATTTTAAAAGAAATTTGCACGTCGTGACATTGAGCAGACTGGGTAACTATCACGTAGTCTTTGGACAATCCGGTGACTTGCTTAGAGCTCGAGGCAGACCCAGGATTGCTGTAACAGGACAGCTTTAGGGAAGAGGAGGGCATAACTGTGGCCTCTTGCACAGTAGGTGGCCATGTGAGTCTTAGGTCAGTCTGGCAGCAGAGTTGAGGTGAGGGGAAGAGACTTCATTTCAATAACAATATTTGCCTTGTAGACAAAAATCAAACTAATATCTCAAAGCCCAAGTGGTTGTATGGCCTTCCTGTTTGACTGTCTATGTGATCTTTCTTTTTAATTCTAATCTTTTACCATTTTTGTCTCCATTTAAGCTTCTTTGACTGAAAGACCTTCCCATAACACTACTCTGGGAGGTAAAGTGAAGAAATATTCTCCAATTTAAAATTTTCTACTAGGTTTTTTCTCTACTACATATAGCATTATATATTATTATAAAGAATAAAATTTATTCACAGTTGGATTAACTTCTACACAGAGTGTCATTTACTTTTGGACCCACAGAGAATCATCTGTGCTGATTTAACGTGGCTCTGTCAGAAGGCAGAATCCTGGGTGCAGAAACTTCTCAAGGTCTTCCCTAGTACCCTATGAAGAGAGATTTCTAGGATATATAACTCAGCTTCACCTCTGAGAAGAGCCAGGAATCTGGAGGAATTTTTGAGCTCAGTGGAGATTTGCAAGTTGACACCGCCTCCTCGTGGTCAATAATGAGACTTACAAGTGAAGACTAACCTCCCTGGACTCCTCAGTGTTTGCTGGGCTTGGGATCAGAGTACAAATGGAAATTGGCCTACAATCATAAACCTACTTCACAGTTACAAAGCAATGTAGAAATACGTTACAGAACAGACTGTCTGCTATTTTACAATCATCATGACCTGCAGGCTCACATTCATATTAAAAGTAGCTTAGTCATAGATTGACTGCTTGATTGCATGTCTGGGCTCTGGGCCTGATCCTCAGCAACACAAATTGGAAGGAAAATGATTAAAATGATGAAATAAAATAACATAATTGTGGTAGTTTGAATGTGAATATGTGTTCCCCATAGCCTGAGCTGTTTTTGATAAAGTTTGTAGTCCAGTTTGAGCTCTGGCTGTTCATGTTTGCTGGTTGTTTGGTGGTGTCTGCGAATCTATGGAAGTGGCCGGCTTCTTCCTCCATTAGTGGTGCTTCCCCTGGATTCTGTAAGCCTGAAATAAGCCCTTTCCTCCCATAAGCTGCTTCTATTTGGGTGTTTGTCCAGCAACTAAAAGTAATTGCAACAGCAATGTTGCAGGAGTACATTGCACACCTTGCATGTGCACAGTCCTGGGTTCCATCCTGAGTACCAAAGAGAAAATATAAATAGGATGGAGAGATGGCTCAGCAGTTAAGGCACTTGCTTGCAAAACCTGATGGCCTGCGTTCAGTTTCCCAGTACTCACATAAAGCCAGATGCACAAAGTGGCACATGGAACTGAAGTGTGTTTGCAGTGGCAGGAGGCTCTGGCATACCCATACTTACTCGCTCTGTGTCTGCCTCTTTCTCCCTCTTTCAAACAAATAAATTGATAAAAATATTTTAAAATAAAAATTCTCAGACATCTTACAATTTCTCACCAAGCATAGAGACATACCGCTGGTCTCCAGCCCAGCTTCTTGCTTCCGGATCCTATTCTGCTTCATGCTTCTAGGCCTGTACCATCATGCACATGGACCCCCTTACCTACCTTGCTACACTTCATCTGCACCCCTGCAAAGGACCCCTTCTTCTCCCATGCTCGCTGGCCATCAATACCATGGACGCAGTCAGGGGCAAACCCAGGGAGGCCATGAAAATTTCAGCAGCCACCTTGAAATCATGATTGTTAAGACTTCTGGGCTTCTTGGGGACTGGTGAGATGGCTCAGTGGTTAAAGAAGCTTGCTTGCAAAGCCTGTTGTCCCAGATTCAATCTCCCAACCACCTGTGTTAAAGCTGGACGGGCCATTGTTTGCAGCAGTAAGAGACCCTGGCATGTACACATATGTGCATGCGCAAATAAACTCAATTTAAAAAAATTCCAAGCAAGCTTCAATCTATCCAGAGCACAGACTGGAAGCCAAATGTGTGTGGAGGAGAGGGGTTGAGGTGGGCATTTCAAAGATGATTAGGTGTTCAAGCTCATTTGTGAGTGTGAGCAAGGAAAGCCCTGGAAAACACTGAAAGAGCTAGAAGTGACAAAAGGTATGGCACAGACTATCCATCCCTGTGGCCTCTGTCACTATTTTCCTTCCCTTGACCATAATGTTGGCAGCTGTGATTTGTGGCTCCCAGCACTGTTCACTTCCTGAGGTGACTGAAGTGTGGCACTTCTGTGTACCGTGACCCGTAGACATGGACAACCTACCTTTCACTTGTCCAGAGAAAGAACTACGGCGCTTCATGGAGGTAGAGCACACTGAATTTACCACACTGTGAATGTTGTGAGCATGTTTCTGAACTCTTCCTATAAGTTTAATAACTAAAACATGAACAACTACACATTTAATTGTTGAATTAGCCCCACTGTTATGACTGTCAGTGTTTATTGACAAATTGTTAGGCTTATATTAAATAGAAAAGTAGGCTGACCACACCTCCTACTGGGAGGGAACAGCGAACCAACAAAGGAGCACTTGTGTAATGGAGGAACCTGGGCCTGGGGGAGATAATCAACAGCTTTCAAATTCGACCAATTTTCCACTCAGTGAGGGGGACCCCTTGTTTGGAACTAGGGATTCAGGGCGATAGGCACCGGATCCCGTACTTTTGGGCTCCCA
>PVHP010037331.1:0-17471 GCA_004024765.1 Zapus hudsonius
AAAAAAAATTCTAATTAACCACTGAGAAATCAGCAACCTAAATGGATCCACAGGGTGCTCAGAGCACCATAGATTAAAAAAAGAAATATGTAGATTATGCAACTAAGAGAAAAGTATACAAAGAGCTTGTGAAGGTCAAAAAGTAGAAAAGAACGAGAAAACCAATCTCCAAACTCATTTTAAGGCATGAAGCTTGGGAAGAAGGAGCAGCTGAAGATACAGTTATAATTAAAATCAGATAAACTATGAGTGGTGGGTTTACACGTAAGCACTGGGGCACTACTTAGGTGCTGTTCCCTTCCACATTTATGGTGAACTGTTCTCTCTCACTAGAACTTTGGTGGTGAACTATACAGTTTCTTTCCTTCATTCTTACGCTCAAGTTTGAACCATCTCATCTCAAGTAAACCATATTTGAGCCTAAGAATTTTAAAGGTAAATACAGCAATAACCTCTTATCGACAATGATAACATTCCAAGATTCATCGTGGATTTCTGAAGCCATAGGCAGAACCAAGCATTATGCATGCTGCATTTTCTATGCAAACATTCCTATGATAAGATATAACTGATAAAGTTTAATTGGCAAACTAGAACTGTATAAAATAGAATAATTATCATGCTATATTTTTCCAATAAATGTGACTATACTATCTTTCAAAATATTGTACTTTAGATCTTATTATCCTCAGCAGACAAGGTTTTTCTTTCCTTGTTAAGTGGAGAACTTTCACATTTCCACATATAAGAACTCATACCTGGTCTTTGGCAGATCCAAATTGCCAATATCAAAACTCTGTGCTTTGGGCCACTGATAATTAAACAAAGGGTGAATAGGACACAGCTGCTTAGATACTGCTGTGGGCTTATGGTCTACTGTAGGGTGAAGTATGACGTAGATCTATGATGTAGATCATAGGGATGAGCTCTAATTCATGACTCTGTATTGGAGATAGGGATTTCAAAGAGGTAATGGAGATAAGGCAAGAATATTAGGCTAGGGCCCAAATGCAGTGTCATATATTTTTATAAGACAGGAAGAGAGATCTTAAACAGACATATGCACAGAAGACCATATGAAGACCTGGCAAGAAGGTAAATAATAGCCAGCAATAATAACAGACTTCAGAAGAAACACATTTGCCAAAAAAAAATAAACATGACCTGCCAGCCTTCTGAGCTGAGAATATTAAATTCTGGTGTTAAAATTGTCTAGGGTGTGGTATTTAGTTATGACAGTAATAACAAACTAATACAAACACTGACATGCAAAGATGGGCAATATAGAAAAGCATGAAAAATGTACAAATATTGACATTTATTACACCTAATGACAAAGATGAAACCAATAGAGACATTACTTGAGTGGAGAACTTTTACATTAGTAGAGATACATTTGTATAAATAAGTTGAATAAAAAAGATTTCATCATCCAGGCGTGGTGGCTCATGCCTTTAATCTCAACACTCCAGCACTTGGGAGGCAAAGGCAGGAGGATTGCTGTGAGTCTGAGGCCAACCTGAGACTACATAGTGAATTCCAGGTCATCCTTGACTAGACCAAGGCCCTTCTTCGAAAATCAATCAATCAAACAAACAAACAAATGTTTTCATCAGAATCCTAGAAACAATGTAAAGACGATAAGAGGCAAACATATTTATGTACATGATAGCTCATAAAAGTGGTTAAAGGCTGTTCAGGAAAAAAGTACACTGTGAAAATGCAAGAAGGAAAATAGCTCTATAGAAATAGTTGGCAAAAGATGAATGGAAAATTCTCAAGAGAAATATGTGGTTATCAAGAAGAATACGGGTCAGAATTTGACCTCAGCATTAATTTTAGTTGTAAATACAAACAATATATTATTCCATTTACTAGATTAAAAAAACTCTTCTCATTAAAAAAGTTAACTGAAACATTGTGACGATTTAAGGAAGTTGATAAAAAAAATCAAAAAGGGAAAGGAGTCTTGATGGGGTGGGAGGATTATAAACAGGATATAAGGTTTTTGAATTATAGAAACAAAGAAATATCCAAATACTGTTGCTAACGCCTTCCAAAGAAAGAATTTGGATGAGCAGAGCTGGAAATGTGCCTTTGTGTGCAAACAATAGTTTCTCCATATCTGCATGACCCACATCTGTGGATTCAATCAACCCCCATTGGAAAATACTTGGAAAGAAACTCCATCTGTTCTGAATAACTACAGGATTTATTTTCTTGGGGTTATTCCCAAGACAACCGAATGCACCAGCTATTTACATCTAATTTGCATTGCATTAGGTTTATAGGTAATCTAGAGCTGATGTTAGGTATACAGGATTATATGCATACACTAAAGACACACAGAATGGCAACTTAAGGAACGTGAGCATTCAAGACCTGATGGATCCGAAGGGTATTCCATAAACAATCACTGAGACAGAACCAGAAATGGCTGGATACATTAAAATCAAGATATTTTATATTTGCAAAATCAAACACTGCCTTCCAGGAACTTGTGTTAAGCTCTGTTTTGTGTTCAGCGCAAATATGTGTTTCTTCCTTTCTTGTAAGAGAAGTTAGTTTGGAGTAAACATGTTTCCCAGAGTTCATTGTGTTTTGGCCACACTGCTAAATATTGACTTATTCGTTATAAGTATAATTGATGTGTAGCAGTTTCAATGAAACATTTATAAAAGGTAACTGGCAGGCGACCTTTGCTTCTTTCCCATCTTATATTGTTCTGCCAGCTGGAGGGAAGACACAGTACCTGGGTCTGTGCAGTCACTTAATCCTCATCTCTCCAGAACATTCCATGCTCTCACCTTCTGTCTGTTGCCACTGGATACTCCTGTTCACTTCATTACCTTTTACCCCAACGTCTACTAAAGTAATCAACTTGTCTGTGCAATATCCATTGATGCTGGTTTACAGGAGGCACTGTATTCACATTTGCTGAAAGCATGCTCTGACGCTCTAATAATGCATTTCAATGGGCTTACAGTGGGCTGGGGTTTTAACACACATTTTATTAGGATGTAGATCCCATGAGGCCAACGATCCGGGAGATGCCTCTTATGGAAAAGGCCTTTGCTATGCTAACAGAGCCAAGACCAGAGGGATGGCACTCCACCCGTGCACACATACAGGGAAGTCCAACAGTTGTTGATCAAAAGAAAGAGGTGGGTAGCTGTGGGAAACTTTGGCAAGAAGCAGTTTGATGATGGGTGAGCTTGGATAATTTTAGTAAGCTCTGGTGGCTCAGAGAGAGTTTCTAATACAGCACCTGGCTATGGAGTGATGAGAGCAGATGGACAGCGCCTTGGATGAGACATCCGTGGAGGTAGTGGAGAGTGTGGCCTTGCATTTGAAAAATACCTGAAAGAACAAGCTGTTTCCAATTTCCAGGAAGCATCTGAATTCAGAAGACAAGATGTGATTACTATTATTTACACCCAGTTCCTGGTCATCGAAATGAGTACAGGAGTAGGTTCATTCCAGCTGGTTCATTTCCTTTCACTGTAGCTGTCGGGTACTTCTCCAGATGTCAGTTACCGCACGGGTCCCTGGCCCCCTGCTAAATGAGCCCGTCTCTCTGGCCAGCAGGAGACCTGACTCCATCGAGGAAAGGTGAGCGCTGCGGCTGGACAATCACACGCAGCCGGGAGAAGTGTCCAAGCAGATCTCCAAACTTTATTTTAGCATCCAACCTTATATACAATCCAGGGATGGGTTGCATTTCCTTATCTCTTACACAAAGGGGGCTCAGCAAACAGGAACACAGGTACAAAAACTCAGCCATCAGGAGCAAAACCTATTAGCACTTGTAAACAGGATTTAGGGCTGTCAGCCATCCCCCCTGTCTTCTGGGGGGCACAGGTGTACTAGGAACAAAGGCATGAGCTATCATGCTCTGGGCTCTCATCTGAATGCATATTAAAACTTAGCTCTCAGTTATACAGCCAGGCTGGGTCCTACAGTAGCTAACAAGTGTGAGGGTGTCCCTGGCCTGAGAGGTCTATCCAAATGTGAAGCTGTCAGCAAAGGATGTCTGCCATGTTAGGATGAGGCACGTGAGTTCATGCTTGTCACATACATAGAGCAAAGCCGAGGAAGTTGGTTCCAAAGAGTGGGGACCAAAATAGATGGGCAGAAAGATGTGTTTGTGTGCGTGTGTGCGTTCATATGTGAGCATATCATGTGGATAGAAATCCAAATGTGGATTTTTGGGGTCTTCAGTTGCTCTTGTGTTTTGAAACAGGGTCTCCCCTACTAAATGCAGCACACCTATTTAGGCTCCATTCGTTAGCCAGAAGGCCCCAGGGATTACCTAGCTCCACTCCCCAGAGCTGAGATTAAAGGTGTAGTATTCCATACCCAGTTTTTACTTTGGTGCTGGGGACTTGAACTCAGGTCCTTATGCTTGAACAGCAAGGCAGTTACTGACTGAGCCATCTCCCCAGCCCTTTTCCCACTCGCACAGCCTTCTTACATTTCCGTGTCTGGTTTTAATATATTCCTGCAGCTGGTCTGAATTCCTGATCTTGGGTTTCATGAGATTCATTGTATCCTTAAATAAACTCATTTTATGCTTGATGTTATTGGCAATTAGAGTAGGCCTCATTCAAATAGAGATTTCCCAGACCTTATCGTGTGACTGTGTAAAGATTTAGAACCTCAACTATAGCTAGTGGAAAGAACTGTAAACCACACTTGGTTTCTTTTTCTGAGCTTCTT
The DNA here is from genome assembly GCA_004024765.1 of Zapus hudsonius. Lineage (NCBI taxonomy): Eukaryota > Metazoa > Chordata > Mammalia > Rodentia > Dipodidae > Zapus > Zapus hudsonius. Next base: position 4,720 of record PVHP010037331.1, read on the forward strand.
TCTGACCTTTTACTAAAAGAATTTAAAACTCTTCTCAACTCCTCTGAGGCAAATCTCTAAGTAATTTTTGTGATTCATTTACCTTAAATGATCCAAGAATCCACATCTTAAGATGAGGTCATGAAAGCAACATAATTCCACTCTGACCTTGATGCCCATTCTTGTAAAAAAGTATATGATTCCTTTTACTGTTTTGATTAATATTTACCAATACATGCTTCTGTGAAACTAATATTTTCATACGCAACCCACGACTGGGAAATTGGGTCAGTGTAACACAATGTCTGTGCAAGTCATCTATGATCACCAGCTGCAGTGGGTGAGGTGTGCAAGGACAGCAGGGTGACAGACACATAGGTGTGTCATTTCTTATTTTCTTTTGCAGTGTGAGACATGCCCAGGTACAGCAGGAAACAATCACGGTGCTTGTATTGCTGTGTCTTCATGGGGTAACCCAGACCATGTTGTCCTGGGGGAGCTAATTGATTTTGTGACTCTACCCAGTGCTTGAATACCTTTTCTTAGTTCTTATAATCTCTTAAACTGTATTATGTTACTGTCCCTGCAAGATTCTGTTTTTCCCTCCCATCTGTTGCAGTCAGCTTTCTTGTTGCTGCGCAGAAAGAACCCAAACAAAAGTGGCTTGTAGAGGAATGGGTTTATTTGGCTTATGGACTCAAGGGGAGACTCCATCCTGGCAGGGAAAACGATGGCATGAGCAGAGGGCTGGACATCACCTCCGCCACAGCACTGCAAACAGCGGCAGGAAGGTGTGCCAAACTCTGGCAAGGGGAAGCTGGCTTAGAACCCCATAAGCCCACGGCCGACAACACAGCTTCATCGAGGTTGTAAAACCCAAACTGCCATCAGCTGAGGATCGATCTATCAGAACACATTCATTTGTTTGTGGGGGACACCTGGATCAAACCATGACACCATCTCTCTGGGCATCAAAAAAATACACTAGCTGAAATTCTATGCATTAAGAAGTTTTCTATTTTACACACTAGTGTTTTGGACGGTTCTTGCCAATGCACCAAAATATGTCAATGCAACCATAATTCTAAGTATGTCCAGATTCTTGTCTGATGAATTCAAAGAACTGAAATCCACAGACCAGAGGATAAAGTTTAGAGAGAAGATAGCAGATGATTATGAAGAGCTCCTGTCTGTAATCAGGGGGGGCGGAGACTAAAGGCCCATGCTAGTTTTCTTAATGGTTGCTAGTGTTCACATTGGGGTTATGTGACTGTCTCCAGTGTGACTTGTCCCACACCTATTTTCCCATAAGCCCTCTTCTCTTTGGATTATTCAAAGCATACCATTTGTGCTATAGGAAAACTGTGTGCATGTGGGTATATTTCCAGCAAATGTACAGCCATGAAAATTGACCTCAAGTTCTGGCTTAATATATGTTCATCCATTAATATATAGACAATTCATAACTTGCTTTTTATGTTATTAAACTAGAAATAATTTTCCTGAGCTGCACATCTACTTATTTTAAGGATACCTCAAATTTATGTTTCTTTCATTTTTTTTATTTTTTTGCAAACAGGGAAAGAGAGAGAGAAAAAAAAGAGACAGAGAGAGTGAGTATGGGCAAGCCTGGGCCTCCAGCTACTGCAAATGAACTCCAATGCACATGCCACTGTGCAACTGGTTTTATGTGGGTACTGGGAAATCAAACCCACATTGTTAGCTTTTGCAGACAAGCTCATTAACAGCTGAACCATCTCTCCAGCCCTAACTTATATTTCTTAAATATTCTATGTATTCATAGTAATATCTTATAAGTGGAAAGCACAACTTATTTTAGTGTAATAAAAATAAAATGAATACATCTATGGTATAAAATAGATGTCATACTGATAGACAATATTGTTCTGAAGACAAAAATAAGTAAATATATAGCTCAGTAAAAATTGAAGCACTGTGTTGTCCCAAATAGTCTATGTAATGATTTTGCTGATGCAATTTATGTGTGGAGAAGTTCATTGGAATCAAAACAGATTCTAATTAGAAATTACATGAACTGAGAATAATGCTAGCATTCAGATTTACAGTTGCCTTATTTTGAATTTAGGGATATTTCAAGGTCTATTTAAACCTTCCTATAATATCTGCTTGGGTAATTATTTTCTCATAATATTATGAAGGAACCAAGTCCTATCATTGTGCTTGGATTATAACAAATATAATCACATTAATTATAAAATTTCATTTATGGTTATAATATCATTAATATCAGCTCTTCAAATATAGACCTTTTAACATTAATATGCTAATTTCCTCAATTGAAAGTTAAAACAAGATCTGATATTTTCTAGGTATGTAACAAATTACTTAAGTGGATATTATATTAAACTAATTATAGCCATCTATGGAATTGATTTTTTTAATTTAAAATTGCTGATTAAAGATACAGTGACCTCAATCATATAGTCCTCTGATTTCATAAGAAGTGGATAATTTGGATCTAGGACTTGACTGGAGCAGAGAAGCCTCCAGATGCCTGACTTGAAATCACATTGAGCAGCGCAGACAGCTCAGCCTCAGGTTCACTGCTGAGGGCAGAAGGGTGATACATAGGAATTTCTTCACCTCTAGACGCCTATGCTAACTTAGGGTAAATTAGACTTACCCTAAATACTTCCTAGCTCTTTGCAACTAGGTTTTCTGGAAGCATTGTAACATGGTTAGCTAGTTAGAATCTGAGGGTTAGAATTTTGCTCCTACATCTTTAGGATGAATAAACCTATAAAAGATTAATAATTAAGATATCATTTTTTTCACTCACTCATTAGTGAAACCACTATTATTAGGATAAGGATGTAAAGATAGCAACATATTACACCCAGAGTTACAATTAGGGAAACTCAGTGTCAAACACAACTCTATATACATACAGAATGAATCTAACTCCAAATGTCAGCCCTCTATTGCAAATAGGAACACATATTATGGGCTACATTATATTTGCTCCAAAATAAATCAATATTTCTCCTTTTCAGTCAATGGATCATATTCCAGACAAGCTGAGTGAGAAAGACTCCATAAACAGAAGAGTATCAGGCAGACATACAAGAGCCATCTTGGATTTGAGGTCTTTTCTAACATACAGTGTTAGTAGGAGCTTTGATTCCAAAGTAAAATAGTTCTGTGGTGATGAGGATTGCAAGCAGGGTTCCAATGCTTCCTCCTCAAAGGAATATATATACAGCAGTTGTTGAGAGCATGCTGTTCAGCTCTTACTCATGCGTGCCTCTAACAGGACGGGAGACAGAGAAGACTGTGGGCACTTGCTGATACACTAAAATCAACATGGTGTTTGCTTAAAAATAAATGACAGCAAGATCAAGACCAATCTGAGTTACATCACAAGACCTTGTCTCAAAAAAAAAAAAAACCACAATCAATAACAACAAATCTTCTATGTGTGGGTTTTTTGTTCATTTTATAAAATTTATAGATAAGGTTTATTTTCTTTACTCATCCTCCTATTTATAAAGTCTTCTAAGTTCAAACATAAATAAGTGCAACATTAAGGATTACCTAAAAGTTAAAAAAAATAAGTTTTGCAATGTTTGAAAATGCTTGAGCCAATATTGCTAAAAGATTCCTCTGTTAGTAAGACAGATCTGTCTGATATCAAGAGTGTTTGTAACCATTGACAAATTCATTTTTGCTAAAGAGTTCTATTGGTGGCCTTGGGCCACCTCAACGAACATAACTTTCTTGCCCTTGGTTTTGACAACAACTGGAGAAGTTTCTGAGAATGTAAAAAGTCAAACACTGAAGGATGGCTTGGAACAGCCAAACAGATGTCCGGCACCAATGTTTCCAGGGTGTTGATTCCTCAGGACAGAGAGCCAAGCTCAGCTTCTTTTCCAGGTCTGTCAGCTGGGGCATTCGAGGAATCAGTGTGTTTGGGGATGGGGGATTCCAGCAGGCTAGGTGCATGGTGAGTTTGGGCTAAGTGCTGTCAGTGTGTTTGGGGCCTATGCACCCAGAGTGGGTGAGGGGCAAGGTAGATTGTGAACGGTACACCCCAGGCTGGTAAGGTATGTTTGAAACCCGAACTCTTTGGGACCCAGCATGAATGGCACCTGTGCACCCAGGGGAAGGAACCTGTGATTGTGGGACCTAAGCCTTCAGACACCAGTGTGCTTGGGCCTGTGTGCTCCAGACCAGTGAAGAGTGGGGTGTGATTGGGGTCTGAACTCTGGAGACCTGGGAAACCTGGATTGAGAGGAGACCAGAGTGTCCTGTTTTCCATAGCCTCAAAAAGATCAAATACCTTGGGATAACACTACCCAAGGATATGAAAGTCTTGTATAATGAAAACATTAAAACAGTCAAGAAAGAAATTGAGCATGATGTGAGAGACAGAAAGACCTTCCATGCTCTTGGATAAGTAGAATTAATATTGTGAAAATGGCAATGCTTCCAAACGCGATATACAGATTTAATGCAGTACCAATAAAAACCCCAGCTCTATTCTTTGCAGAAATAGATAAAATAATATTAAAATTTATTTGGAATGGCAAAAGGTCTCGGATATCCAAAACTATAGTTAGTAAAAGAAGTTCCCCAGGCAGTGTGGGGGCTAGGTTTTGTTGTCAACTTGGATCTTTTTAATTATCTTGAGTGGGTTTCTGAAGATGTTGACAGGAAGGCAGCCTCTCAGCAAGGGGGAAGCTCAAAGAAGCTAGAAGTAAACATCTTTTCCTGTGTGGGCCATGCAGGAAGGAAATTCCAGAGACTCAGGAAGCCATTAAGTCTGGGGAAGGGCTGCAAGACCCCACCCTAAGCCTATATAAAGGAGAAGAAATTCTCCTTGGTCCTCCTGCCTGTTTGCTATTGTGTATGTGGTGTAGGTGATGGATTTTTCTCTCTGCTCGGACATGTGAAAGTGGGCCAGCCTCTTTTGCTGTTATGGAACTTCCCCTCAATCTGTAGTTTCAATAAATACTTTCCTCCCCCAAATTGTGACTGGTTTGAAGATTCATCCCAGCGGCATGTGGCTGACTAAAACAGACAGTATCACCATACCAAATCTAAAGTTATACTACAAGCCATAATAACAAAAACAGCATGGTACTGGCATAAAAACAGACAGACAGACCAATGGAACAGAATTGAGGACCCTGCCCATGGCTTAAGTATCAAATGTTACTTCAGTTCGACAAAGGTTCTAGTGATTTTCACTGGCAAAAAGATTGCATTTCCAGCAAATGGTGCTTGACAAATTGAATAAATGCATTTTAAAAAAATGAAAGTAGACCCACTTCTCTCACCATGAACAAAAATCAACTCCAACTGGATCAAAGACCTCAACATAAGACCTGAAACTCTGAAAAGCCTGGAAGAAAAAATAGGGGGAATTCTCCATGAGATAGTCGTAGGGAAAACCTTCCTGAACAAACTTCCAGTAGCCCAGAAATTGCAACAATTACTTAACCAATGGGATCGCATCAAAACAATAAGCTTCTGTACAGACAAGCATACCATAATCAGAGACAATAGACCCCTATCAGATTGGGAGATAGTATTTTGTAGCTAAACCATGGACAGAGGTCTAAAATCTAAATCCTACAAGAACTCAAAACATTAAGTAATAAAAAAAAATCAAACAGTCCTCTTACAAAATGGACCATTGATTTCAACAGGGAATTCAGAGAGGAGGAAACACAAATGGCTGACTCTTATTTAAGAAAATGTTCATCATCCTTAATTATCAGGGAGATTCTTCTACCTTATACCAGTTAGAATTGCAATTATTAAAATTCTTCCAATAATAGATGTTAGTGAACATGCAGAGGAAAAAGGAACCCTCATTCACTGCTCGTGAGAATGCAAGCGTGTACAACCACTATGGAAAGCAGAGTGGAGGCTCCTGAAAAAGATGGATATAGAGCTATCAGTGGACCCAGCTATCCCTCTACTGGGCATCTACTGCCATAATTTCACGCCTCAGCACAGAGACATTTGCTCAAACATGTTTATAATGGCTCAATGCATAATAGCTAAGAATTGGAATCAAATCAAATGCTCATCCATGGATGAATGGATATCAAAATTGCGGCACATATACACCATTGATATCTACTCAGCAGAAAGGAAAAAATGGCATATTGAAATTTAAAGAAAAGTGGATGGACTTGGAACAGATCTTAGTAAACTCACACAAGAACAGAGAGACAAATGCTAAATATTTTCCCTCATCTGGAGTTCCTAACAAGGTAGAGTTTGAATAGAAAGCAAACCTGAAAGGCGGATTGAGAGTCTGACAAAGGGGATGGAAGGAACTGGGTGGGGGGAGGGGAGGGCAGGTGGAGATAGACACTAATCTAAACCTTACTTTCACACTCCCCTTACTCCATTCTCTCAGCCGTAAGTAGCTAACAGATTTCTGTTTCTATGTGTTTCATGTTGTGAGATATATCATATATACAGATATATATGAATATATATGCCATATATATTCATATATATATATATATATATGTATATATATATATATATATATATATATATATATATATATATATATATATGCTTCAATGTTTCTGCTTCCCTCAGAATGAATCCTCTAAAGGTTTCAGAGAAACTATTTATATTTTTTTTCTGAAAAAATATATATATAACTTGAGTTTTGTTTTTGAGATTGGTGGAAAATATCAGGTATAGACAAGAAGTCATTTTGCTGAAGAATGACCATAGTGGCATTTTAAATGTAGACGTGGCCTCTTTACCAGTTTACATAAAATTTCAAAGTATATTTCTAATACAGAAACCTAAAGCAGAGTTTCAGAATACAGAATATTAAAAATTAAGGCTAGTATGGACAGATCCATTTTGCACACTGAGGAGGGACCCCAGTGGGTATGGAACAGAGAAGAAGGAAATGAGGGCACCTTCATAAGATTTGCTCATACAATGTATATACTTATTTATAATAAAGATATTAAAAATAAGTTTAGTAACTGTGAGAGTAAGAAAAGAAAATAGTATTATTCTATTTTACTCTGAGTTCCTTTTGTTCCTTAATGCTAGAGAACTACCACATGGGGCTCAACCAAGAGCAAAAAAGGCAACACACTAGTTTTATTATGTGCCAAGGTTATTGTAAGAAATCAGTATATATTAATGGAGTTGACATTCACAGAAACCTACCTATGAGAGAAGACTGTGTTTATCATCTCAATGTAACTCATGTGAAATCCAAATGCAAAGTGAAACAATGAAAAAACCCTCCAATTTAATGGCAGGGCCCAAACTATACCCATATAGTTAGCCTCAAAACTCTTAGTCTATGACTATTTTTCTGAAGCGCTCTGGATTTTAGGGGCTTTGGTACTTACAAGGTTGTTCTTCTCGAATGGTAATACTAGAAAACAGTTTAGGGTCATTTAGTCTGTGGATCTTCTTATTCTCCATGTTACACAGCACGGATATGTTATTGGCATGCAATGTCAAAGATTTGCATAATTGATTTTAGCTCCATCCATGGTCTTCTAAATATTCTCATTATGCTAACTTTGCTCTGTATCTTCCTTACAAAGAATTTGAAATTTCTCCTTACTTTAGCAGGCTGATCTATTGAAAACCAATTGCCACTTTACTAAAATGTATTCAGTATGTAATTGATCATAGTTATTAGATGACATAGAGCCATAACTTACATATACATCAGTAAGCACAATACACTAATGTATGGCCTCATAAACTGAGTATTGGATTGTATGGAACAAGATAGAATCATTAAATACTCAAAGGACTTCGTGACATGAAAGAGAATAAATAGCAGAGATTTCTCTCTGAAACAGGGCAACTCTTGAGCAATGCCTCTCTTTTCTTTAACCTTTATCATCTCATACAGTAATCGTTTTCTTCTCATAAAAGGATGGGCCTAAAAATTTCTTTCTAAAACTTTAGAAATTGAAAAGAAAAACAATCTTTTGCAAGTTGCCAAAATCATTTTAGACTGAGTTACAAACAACAATAAAATACAACATATTACTAAAACCATTACTAAGAAAGTGATTAAGAAATCTATTCAAAAATTCTCTTTTTCCCTTTTCTTGATTATATCTACAGAACTGTGTTTGACACCTTACACTTCCAAGTCGTCCTATCTTGAGCAGGTGACAGATACCCAGATGTTTGTACTCTCCAGGTGCTAAGGGACACATGGAGCCTATATCCAGGTACCTGTATGTCAGACTCCTTAGCTGGAAATAGAGGCAAGCTTTAGAGGATTCGTTCTGAGAGAAGCAGAAACATTGAAGCAGCACTGCCAGCAAAATGAGCAGAAGGTTTAAATTCATGAGAACCAAAGTCACATTTCTGAAGTGCCTCAGTGAAGTGATATTTCAATACGAGAACAACAATAAAATTAAATAGCAGCCAGGTTTAGCTCCTCTGTCCCGGGGGCTTGCTGCCAAGTGAATCAGTGTAAAAAACCACAGAAGGCATATCTTCCATTGGCAGGATAGTCACACAGGACTGTTTTGAAAGTCAAACCAAACGATTCCTCTGAAAGAAATGTGCAAGCTGTGAAATTGTACAAATGTATTTGTAATTATTTTTGACATTTTTTTTCTGGGTGGTTTTGTAAAGAAAATCTAAGTGCAGTGAGACCACACATTTGGAAGTGTGATAAAGAATTGCAAAATCACTTCAAGTCAGTATTTGAATGTTGTCTTAATGCTAAAATAGCATTTTTAAGCATAGCTTGCAATTCAAGTTCCACTGGAAGTTGACCTGGTTAAATTTATTTTGTATATATACACTAGCGGCCGGGTTCCAACATTTTTACTGGTTCATTTTTCATTAACATGTATTAGAGAAATAATTTATATAACAATCTTACATTTTTATACTGTGCTGAAGAATAATGTTTAAAGTAAAAAAAAACTTTGAATGTGTAAAAAACTGAATGATATGAAAGAAAAATGGAGTTACTTGGTCAGTGGAAGGACAGAGAAGGTATTGAACACGTTCTGGATATTTATGTTCCTGACATATCAAGTGCTGTAATCTTGACCAATCAGTTGACACGATTGGATAGTCAGATCTTTTTTAGAGATGATTAGGTCATGAGACCCAGCATCAGATTAGTAGATTTAGTACCCTTTTGAAAATAACCTAGAGAGCTCTCTTGAACTAGCACCATGTGAGGATATAGCATAAAGGTGTGTTCTTCAGACACCTTAGTCTTAGACTTCCCAACATGAACACTGTGAAAAATAAGCTGCTTTTCCTTCTTAGCCAACCAGTTTCTGGTGTGTAACAATCCAAGTGGATAAAGACAAGTATTATCTCTTAATAGGTAGTTGTAATTTTGTAATTATATAATGATAGTTTGGGGTTGATTTGTGTGTATAGCAAAATACATAATCACAGGACTTTTTTGTTTGTTTTTTGAGATAGCATCTCATTATAACCCAGGCTGATCTAGAATTCATTATGCATTCTCAGTCTGACCTTGAACTCAAAGTGATCCTCCTACCTCGGCCTACAGAGTGCTGAGATTAAAGGCATTCACCAACATGCCCCAGCTTAATAACAGTACTTTTTATGAATGAATAACAAAGAAGAAAATGGCACATTGTAAATACACTCCCAGAGAGTTATGCTTCCTGGAAACTTACCAGTTGTGCAGTTCTTAAATTCAATATCATCAATTGCAGCTCCTCCTCCGAGGTCCCTGGTTCTGATGCCTTGAAATATGACTTCGAAGTTCCTTAGCTTTCCTAATGGGATGACAGCTTTTTGCCAATTGTGATCAGGGCTTGGCTTACTGTCTTGCCACACTTCTGACAGTCCTTTCTCTGTCTGAAATTGAAAGGTTTATATTAGGGAAAGAACTAAGAACTTAATAATAAGAAAACAATATAATTATATAGCAAATAAACTCATTACAAATACAAATTCCTTAAAGTGAAATACATTGGAACTCTAAAAGTATCCATTTTGGAGTTTATCTCATCAAAACAGAAGCATATTAATTCCCCAACATGTTTCACCAAAGCGGTACTGTTAAGGTTAGCAGTGAACTTTTTTTTTTTAAAAAAAGAAACTATTTTATTTTATTTATTCACTTTCAAGCAGAGAGAGAGAGAGAGAGAGTGAGAGCACACCAGGGCCACCACTTTTTTGGTCTGGCTTTTGTGGGTACTGGAGAATTGAACCCGGGGCCTTAGTCACTGGAGGCAAGTGCCTTACCCACTGAGCAATCTCTCCAGCCCAGTAGTGAACTTTTTTATAACATTTTTATATATTTAGTGTCCTCGGCTGAATCCACCGACCCTCCCATGTACTCATTGATGTAGAAGATAATCTGAAAATAAACAGGATGGCAAAGTTGATGGTCCTTAACCACCTCCTACTTTCTCAACAAATACTTTCCTTATTCAACAGGAACATTTCTACAGAGAACTTAACTCACTGACATGGAAAATACAAGAGATAGAAAGGAGAATACGTGGGAGAGTCACTTACCTTGAGGTATGTGATGAAGGGATTGAGTAGTTAATGGAGCATGGAAGGAAAGTGATACATTCCAATTCAGCCAGATTTAAAATATTCTGTTGTTATGTAATTACATTATTTTGACTTTCAAAATTATGATTATTATTCGAGTATGAATTTCAATTATTTCTTTATATAATTCTTCAGAAATGGAAAGATAATGTGATGGCTAAGTTTTATTGTCAACTTGACCTGTTGAATAATCTTGGGTGGGTCTCTGAGGATGTTTATAGGAAGGCAGCCCTCTCAGTAGGAGGCAGGGTGTAAGGAAGCTCAGGGTGCTAAAAAAAAAAAAAAAAAAAAAAAACATTCCTTCCTGGGCAGGAAGTACAGGAAGGAAATTCCAGAGACTCAGGAAGTCAGCAAGGCTGGGAATTGTGTGCAAGACCCTACCCTAAGGCTGTGTAAAGGGTAAAAATATCTCTCCCTCCACTCCCCTAACTGTTTTGTTGATGTGTGTGTGGTATTGGTGGTGGGTTTCTTGCTTGGATCTGTGAAAGAGCATAAGCCTCTTTCACCATTATGGAATTTCTCCTGGATCTGTAGCTTCAATAAATCCTTTCCTCCCATAACTGTGCCTGGTTTGGAGGTTCATCCCAGGGACACATGAGCTGACTGTAATAGATGGTATTCTAAAAAATTACACACCAATATTTTCCTCTGAATACCAAAGATTGCTGAACAAGTGATGCAGTGTTTAATATGTGAAAACTCCTTGTATTATAACAAGACATATCCTGATATGTAACATAACCATAATGATCAAATATAAATAACTACATCCATCTATCAAAAAAGCAAGTTGAGAGTCATAAAAACTGCTTATACACAATATTCTTTGATGTCTCAGGTTTAGCTATCCTAAGAATGAAATGATTTAACAAATCATGACCCTAAATAATTAGCAAAGGATATAAATTTATATTGCATTGTATGTATTTAGTGCTGGCTCATTATGTTTTCAGGATGAATTCACACCAATAATTTTGTCTCAAAGGTTGTCATCAAAGAAGTGGAACAGAAGAGACTACTCAGGTGAATAGTATCAGAAAATCTCCTTCTTACCACCCACTTCTCTACTCCTGCTTAGCCCTGGTGGGGTACCCAATACTAAGGTTATGCTAAATGGGCAGCATTACAAGTTGCCTTCTTTGTGTCTCTGTTGGTTCGCATAGATTAGTACTGCTCGCAGCCACAAACATAGGTTTTTCTTCTTTTATGCAAAGGGCAGATATTCCTGCAGAGATGCACAGCTGGTCATGTTACCAAGAACAAGCAGCAAGTATGTGCTCAGCCATCAGCATGACACCTAAACAACACCCTCCATGCCTCAGAGAACCTCTCAGAGGAAGAGGTGAAAAGAATGTAAGAGTAAAATGATGAGAACATGAGCCTTCTGCATATGACATGATTCTGACACTCATGATAGCAGATGTGCTATCCTGCACAATATTGGGCCTCTGAATATTTCATCAAGGATGGGGAAGGACTAATAAGATCCTAACCGCCAGAGTAGCTAGTGACAGTGTCTATTGCTAGAAAAGGGGGAACCATGTCTTCCAAGGTACAGCCATGGGGGGTGGCTCATTCACCAATAACCGCCAACCCATGATTATCCATGTGGATCTAATTTAATTCCCTCCGTGAGTTAAAAATAAACAAAGACAGAATGAATGAAATAGAAAGACATGAAAGTAGGATCAGGAAGAAATGGGGAGAAGAAGGATTGTGAAAGGGGAGGGGTGAGGAAGAATGAGGGAGAATGGGGGTTTTTAATCAAAAGTAAATATCACATGTATCTTCAGTTTAATGCGACAATCACACAGCAAGCTTCAGTAGTAATTTCATAAGAACATTTGCAAAAATGTAAAATTATTATGAAAACTACTAATAGTCTCTTTTCCTATCATGAGAGAACTTTGTAGACTTGTTTTATGGATAAGGGGAGGCGTGGACCTCATATATCAGGTGTACTGATTAACAGATAATTCACTTAAAGACTTTGCAGGTCACCTGGATATGGGACTCATTCAGGCTCTTGGTGATGATGGTGCTGATTTTGAAGGAGAGGAAGAGGCAGTCATGAGGTTTACCACAAGTGAAAAACAACACAAATAATCTCAGGAATGGAACTGATGGTGTTTCAGAATTCAGACTCAGTGATTGCAGAAGAAGAAATGTCTCCTGGTTCAGATTTGGAGATTGAAAACAAA
>PVHP010037332.1:0-17437 GCA_004024765.1 Zapus hudsonius
CAATAAATATATATTAAAAAAAAAAAAAAACAAATTCACATACTGAGAGTAACAGAGTTTATCTTTCCTCAGATGAAGAGTCTTCTATTCTCTTTTGCCTTACAGGGTAACATCAAGGGTGTTTTAAAAGTTTTAAATAAACATTCATTCTGCTATTCTTTCAAAGAAGACTGTATGGAATACAGATTCATTGTAAGGAATAGAGCCATTTAGGAACTCATGCTATTTTTTTCAACAAATGTTAGGTAAGAACTTGGATCATAAATATAAAGATAATCATACATGACATTTTTTTCTTTTGAGATTAAATCATACTAAGTAATTTCATAGTATAATCCTCTTAGATACAGTTATTTATAAATGAGCATAAGAATCAACCCTTTTTTCACTGGTGAACAATTCTAACTTGACATATTCACCCCTAAATGCAAAAAAAAAAGCAGTAAGAATTGTAGAATCTTTCTAGACCCTATGCTATGATATAAATAGCAAGGACATCTATTCATAAATAAATTCTATAGCAATAGTCATAAAACTAAATGTCTAAATCTGAAGGTGGTAGAAAAGATACTGAACAAGGAATCAAGAGAGTAATAGAAAACTATGCGTTTGCAACTTCTGTTAACTATGAATAGGATCTTCTCTGCTGAGTTGCTATTATGTATCCATGAGATAAAAGATATAAAGAAAAATTTTCTAAATATTAAAGTATTATTTTGAAGAGTATTTCTCCAACAACTTTATTAATTGCTCATGAATTTAAATTCCCTCAAAATTGTATTTCATCATTTTCTGTTTTTCCAATATCATTTTAAAAAATAACTCAGTAAAAGTCCGTGTTGCAAATGAATTATATTTCCCAAAATTGGGTTTGCTTGTTTGAGGTAGAGATTGGGATTCCCAGACCACTACCAAGTTCCAGCTAAAACAATGAACTTTAACATAAGAGTGCTGAATAGTCACATAACTATCTGAGGCAAATTGGTAAACAAGCCTGGAAAAAAAAAACAAGACTCAATTGATATTCTTTTAATAGACAAAATTTCTCAATTCAAAATTTAAGTAGGTTTCTTTAATAAATTGGTATTCATATACTGTCATTTGTCTCTTAGTAAAATGATGAACTGCACAATAGAGTTAACTCATCTTTTATATTTTTGTATGTGAACACTAATTTTAAAAAAATATTAATATTATTGTATAATAAAATGTGTAGTCTGAACTTTTCCTTCATGAATTATATGTAAAATAAGCTAAATAATGTTTTATGAATTAGGACAGAAATGTGAAAGTAGAAGGACTTTCTCTATCTGCTGTAATGATTCAAGTGACTGACTTATGACATAGGTATTGAATTATTGATACATGTGCTTATATATTATATTTTATATGAAGGATCAAGAGATCACACCATCTAGCAAAAAGACACCAATGATAGTGCATAAATCTAAACTCAGTGAACTCAAGAATTAAAATATTTTGGCTTCTAGTTCATGATGGCGGACTGGAAGCCACGCGGTGTCCCGGAAGGAATAAGGGATAGAGTTTTTAGCTGTGATCCAGGCTGCACAGGTAAAACTGATCAACACAAGCTGGAGTAAACAGAGACCACTGACAAGAAACACAATCTGCAGCCATGAGTAGGCTGACCACACATCCTAATGGGAGAGAACAGCAAACCAAGAAAGGAGCACTTGTGTAATGGGGAAGCCTGGGTTTGGGGGAGACCATCAACAGTTTTCAAATTTGGCCAAATTTTCCACTAAGTGAGGGGGAGCCCTTGTCTGGAAATGGGGATTCATGGCAATAGGCACTGGATCCCGTACTCTTGGGCTCCAAAGAAAAGATGCACTATGGGAGCGATTGACGGGCAGGCTACTCAAAACAGAATCTAGGTAATCCAGAATTGTGTATATTTGTTAACCTACACTGATATCACTCTCCGATGGAAATTGTGTTTGTATTTTTCAGGATGCAGCGAGAGAGCTGGGGCCCATCTAACCCTACCACCCGTAGGCCGATACCTGAGATCCTGGCAAGACATGAGCCACCACAGTCATACTGTGGAGGATCCATATGGAATCCCGCAGAGAATGACGGGATGAACAAGGGATGCACAGCCACAGCCATTCAATCAACACAGGATAAGCCAGTGAGACAGAAGCCAAAGATTTTCAACACAAACACCCCTAAGCTCACAACATTAAAGCAGCCTTAATACTCATCTACCACGATTCAGGGAACTGAGTGGAAGAGGGGGCAGAAAGATTGTGAGAGCCGTGGTTTGGGAGATTATACAGAGGCATGGCACCCCTCAGTAACAACATACTAGGGCCAGGAGAACCGGGCTGCATACTAGGCTATCCATGTTCCCCTGTCACAAGGACTGATCCAGAGGGCCCACAGAGGAGGATTTCTAGCTGATTGGGGATGGGGGAGGGGAGAATCAGGGGATTGGGGATAACAACTCATTGTTGCCCACTAAATAATGTAACTCATTATGGACAATAAAAAAATAAAGCAGTAAGGAATTAAAAAAGAATTAAAATATTTTATAAAAGATTATGAAAGTTATAAGGTCATGCCAAATTATGCATTAAAACTTGATTTTATTTACTCTTATCAAGCCCAAGATGTCATCCTCTGAGCAGCTGACATCATACTCCAATAAGATATAATTTCTATGGCCAACACTAAACAAGGTTATATTACATTCTTTTTAAAAACAAGTATTTTTACTTATTTGTGTGTATGAGAGATATAGAGCACATGAGTATATCTGGGAACTGGGAGTTGAACCTGAGTTGGAAGGTTTTGCAAAGCAGACACCTTACACTATGAAGCCATCTCTCTACCCACATATTACATACATAAGGAACAATGTTTTTCTTTATAGAAAGGAAAGTAGTCTATCCAAAAGTGTACCAAAACATTAATATTTGTAAGCAATTTAACAGAAAGGTGTCCAAGTGCCGTAGTATGCATAGAATTATGGTAGAAGATTTATAAACCTAAAGGTAAAGGAAGAACACCAGCACTAAAAGGAAATAAAAAGTTGAAAAGAGGCAGATACATTCTTAACAAAAAAATAAGTTAGAGATTATTTGAAACAGAAACTACTTAAAAGACAATGTCCATCATTTCAGATGAGAAATGAGTTCAAAACATTTGTATCAATAATTGAAAAACCTACAAATAAATAGTGTTATATAACAAGCGATATCCCTCTACTAATTGAGAAAACCTCAATGTCAAGACCAGATTCTTAAAGCCTGCAAAATACTAAGGCTCAATTGTGGCAATAGAGAACTCAACTGCCCTTGTTAGTGGCAAGACTAAAAACTCTGGGTATGGAAAAATAGATCCTTAAAAGTCTTCTGTTACTGCAGTTTTAATACCAATGGGAAATGGATAATTTGTAGACATTTATACTTAATTTATAAACCAAACACTGTTCAATTTCTTTATAAATTAACTCATCCCACAGTAACACTAGCAGAAGAAAACACGTCTATTTTAAACATAAATGCTACTCTTTTTTTTCTTTGTTTATGCAAAATAAATCTGCTGCAGAATACAGAATGCTATAAATAATGGGTCAGAAGGTGACATTACTCAAGGTTCTGTGGAAGAAATGACTTGCAAAACCATTGAGGTTGCTATTAGAACTGAATTCTCACAAGTCAGTCTTCTGACTGAGACATCATTCTCTTATCTGGATGACCTCCTGAAAGCACCCTTAGTTAGCAACAACCATCTCCTCTTCGGTTCTGAAACAGGGCTACCATGTGGTAACAAGCAACCAAGCTTCACATTATTTCCATGTTCATGTATGAGCTCTGACTTTCTCAGTCTTCTCTTTCACCTTCCTCTTTTGTTTTCAATTGTGTGATTAGCTGAGAGCTCTGGAACTCACTTTCTTCACTAAGCCAGAATTCCTAAAATCTAATACAGGTGCAGTCAACAACGGTTCTTTAAGCACACTTGCCCCTTATTCAAAAGGTGAAGATTTCACCCTAGGAAAAGTAAAGGAAAAAGAAACAGAGGTTTCTCTTTTCTTAGAGGAATGTGCCAATCTTACCCCCAACTCCACAGCTATAAAGAACAAACTTCTTTAACAGAATAATAAGAGTGGGCCCAGTAAAACAAAATGAAGAATCTTTCCCCAATGGAACTGATTTCACTTGGGACAGGGTACAGGTAGGTTAGAAATTGAGGGTTCTCATGAACACAGTGGAGTTTTGAGAGAGAAATGGTGAAGGTAAAGCTAGTAGGTCAGCAATTATATCAAGCTAGAACACAGACTGTTAAGTTAACTAGGGTGAACCCTGTAAAACAGATAATTAACAAGATCCCCCTTGAGGTTTGAACAAACCTCCAAGATTTACTTACATAAATCAACCCTGAAAGGATGTAGGGATATAATTAGATCAGTTTGTGTAGCATGTATCCTGGAATGTATTATCAAATAACAATAGAGTTATCAGTTGTTACTTGGGATTAGGAGCTGGAATGGCACTAACAGAAGAAATAGCTACACACAGTGCAGAGAAAGTGACAGAAAGGACTATGCTAATACATCATCCCATGGAGATACTACTTGTTCCTAATGCTGTGCCCTCTGAGGAGGAATGAAATAGAAAATAAAAACAAAAAGGCCATCATCAAAAGGGGCATTTTGTCATTATAATAAGCAATATGCAGGAATACATGATTATAAGTGCATGTGTGCCAAAATAGAACACAAAATTTGTAACACAAAGCCTGAAATAATAAAGGAAAAATATAAACAATTCAAGTATACCACATACAATAATATGATAGCTAGGCAGGAAAAAACAGAAGGAAGTATAATATTTAAAGAGTACTGTGAAGAATTAAACCATATTGTTAAAGATCTTTATTTCATGAGGTTAGAAAGAGTGTAAACAGTCATGATTACCAGTGAAAACATTGGTAGCAGGTTAAAAAGTAAGTATGGAATTAACATAATATTTTCTGGAAGTTACAGTTTTAAGTACATAACCAATGGAATTAAAATCAAGTATTCAAAACAAAAAATAGCTGCAATTTAATAATAGAAATATGTTGAGAATAACACAAATGTCCATCAACTAATAGATAAAGAGCAACTTATGTACATAATGAAATGCCATTTTTATGAAGAAAAAGTAGGACTCAGGAGATTGTTCATTGGATGAGTTCTTCCTGCTAAAGCAAGAGGAATTGAGTTTTATCCCCAGCACCCATGTAAAAGTAGGAAATAGTTGCTGAAGGGGACAAAGACAGGAGAAATTCTGAGACTCACAAAAAAAAAGTCATGAGCTCCAGGATCAATGAGAGATCCTTTCTCATTGAAATAAAGTAGAAAGAACACCATCTTCTTCCTGTGCCCTGTACATGAGTGCATATGGGGCATGCAAATCTACATAAAGAGCTACACAAACACACACACACACAAACGTGTGTGTGTGATAGAAATTAAGTACTCCTACTTGCTAAATCATAGATAATCCTTGCAAAGATTATGCCAAGTGAAAATAACCAAACAAAAACTAAGATATTGTTTGGTTTCATTTACATAAAATATCCAGACAGGGCTGGAGAGATGGCACATTGGTTAAGGCACTTACCTCCGGTGCCTATGGCTCTGTGTTCAATTCACCAGTATTCACATAAATCAGACCCATAAGGTGGTGGCCCTGGTCTTCTCTCTCTCTCTCTCTCTCTCTCTCTCTCTCTCTCTCTCTCTCTCTCTCTCTCTCTCTCTCTCTCTCTCTCCATCCCTCTCTCTGTATCTCTCTGCTTGAAAATGAATAAATAAAATATTTTTTTAAAAATCCAGACAGATAAAAATCTAGAACTCTAAGACAGAAAGCAGATTAACAATAGTCAGAGACATCAAAAATGGAGTAAAAAGAAGTGACACATTAATGATCAATGGGTTTTATTTTGAATATAAAAAAGTTTTGAATTACAGTGGTTCCACATTGTAAGTTGAGTTGATAATTCCAAATCTTTTAAAATTGTTAAAAGAGTCAATTATGTTTTAGTGTATTTCTGATAATAAAACTAACAAACTGCTCAGGCCTGCAACTCCCTGTCCCAGTTATTGGTTCCTTCCCAGACTGAGCTGTTAATCAAGGAGACCCACGAGGTCTTCAAAAAGAGACAGACTTCTATCAAAGTTCTTCAATACCTACCCTAGGCCCAAGGTAAGACCCTATTGCTGAAGAAATCACAGAGTGTCATCAAACAACACCAAGAGATCCTGCTAGATCCATAATGGTAACCAGTTCCCAGATAGTAGCATGTGTAGCACTGGAAGGTGTTGCATGAGCTGCCAGGGTAAATCTGTCAATGATTTTGAAAAAGCAGAGACCACTGATATACAATATAGACAGTTGTCATAAGAATTCTGAACACACTGCTATATGGAAGAGACCAGCAAGTCAAGAAATGCTTAACCCTTAATTGGAACTGAGATCCATGGCAAAATCATATGGGGACCAAAATCTCTGGCTCCTAGGAGAAATTCCCACTACCAGAGAGCTACAGAGAGGCTATACCCATTAGAATCTTGACAAAATAGCAAAGTTTGTCTCATTTAACCTATACTCATTTCTCTCTCTCCCTCTCCCTCTCCCTCCCCCCCTCTCTCTCTTTGATGGAGATTCTGTTTGTATTTATCAGAAGATATTGAGAGAGCCTGGGACAACTCAATTCCAACAACAAGACATTGGACGATGGCTGTCATCCTGGCAGGAGACAAACCACCCCTGGCCTATCACAAATGACCCAAATGAAACCTATGAGAAAGTGACAAGACAAACAGGAGCCAAATCACCACAGCAAGTCAGATAGCCATGAAAGGTCAATGGAGACAGACACCAATAATACCTAACACAACCCAAAGCAGAATTCCAGAGACACTTAATAGCTCAACAATAATGCAGACTTAAAACTCACCCACCATGACTTAGGTAACTGAGTGGAACATCAGGCAGAAAGAATTTAAGAGCCATGGTGGAGGAGAATATCCAGAGACATTGCTCCCCTCAGCAACAATGCACAAAAGGGGAAGAAGAAAAAAAATTGGCTTACCCTGTTGCAGTTCATAACCCTGTACCTTATAGACAGATGCACTATGCATACCAAGGAGGGACCCCATTGGTTAGGTACAGAAATGGGAGCACCATGACAAGATTATATATATATATATATATATATATATATATATATATATATATATATATATATATATATATATATATATATATATATTCATTAAATGATATTAAGAAATTAAATAACCTAACAAGCTCAAAGTAATAATCTAATTATCTATCTGATGAGAGAATACATGAGAATACACTTTTAACTTAAGTCAGTAGAGGAGGGAAAATGAAAAAAAATACAATAAAATAATATAGATTACAGAAAACCAAATAACTCAAAACATGTTTCATTAAAGGATTAATGAAATTAGCAGTTACAAAATAAATAATTGAAAGTTCAATTTACATTTTTACCTAAACCATAATAAAAAGAAAATAATATTAATAAACTTGAAAAACAACAATTATAATGAATACTATAAACAATTCTATGACAGCAAATTAAGTAGCATATGAAATAAATAAATTTATTACAGGACAAACACTATGGTATTGGATTCAAGTATGAATAGAAAATTAGAAGATATTCACCAAAAATAGATGGCATAAATTATTTACATGGAAAAAAATCTAAGACCATGACCTTCCCTAAAGAAATCAATCATGAAAACTTTTAAGTGAGAATAAATACCAGCCCATCAAACTTTTTCCTAAAATGAAAAGGAGAAATAAACCTCAACCCATTTATTAGGTTTATATTGTGTTTTTATCAAAAGTAGAGATACCATAAAATACTATAGAACATATTTTACAAATCTAGATACAAAATATCCAACAAAAGCCAACAGAGTATAGAAACATAATATATATATATATATATATATATACACATATATATATATATATGTATGGACCTTGAGCAATTGAAATTTATCTCCTGAAATAAAGAGTGATTTAATACCAAATAGTTAAATAATTTAAAAAACATAGTATCAATAGAGTAAAAGACAAAAATACATCTTATAATCCCAACAGAAATCAAATCCACTTGACAAATACAGTATACTTTTTCTAGTATAAGCACTCTAATGGTAAGTGTAAAAACTTTCCAAGACAAAGAATGCATAAAATAAAAGTTACAGAGCTTTATAATTAGTGGTGAAACATTTGAATGCTTTCTCAAGAAAATAAGCTCTCTGTCTGTCTATCTCTCTCTCTCTAGATAGATAGATAGATAGATAGATAGATAGATAGATAGATAGATAGATATTGATATACAAATTTGGATTTAATTTCTCACGTCTATTCAAATGTATACTTGATATTTTAAGTATAGGAAATATACAATGAAATGTAATGAAAGGAAACCAGACCAAAACAGAAAAAATAAATGAATTTTTGTTTTTAAATAATATGATTTTGTATATAGAAAATTCTAAGTGGCTAGTGATAAAAATGGTAGAGGACTTGCCAGACATAAAAAAAATTCCTAGGGTTCAATGTCTTTACTAAAATTTTGTAGTAAAAATCCTAAGAATTAACAAGTAATAACCAGATTCAGGAGCTTGGAAGATGCCACAGTGGGAATAGTCACTTGCTGAATTACCTTGATGAGTTTGTATCCCAAGAACTCACTGTGGAAAAGTGTCTGTAATTTCAGCACTCATTTGTTAAAATAGACGTCAGAGGCAGGAGAATCTCACGTATGAGCTTTCCTGCTGTACATAGTGATAAACAATGAAAAACCTTCATCAAACAAGATGGACATTGAGGACAGACCATCAAGGTAATCCTTTGACCCTCACAGGTGTGCTTTGGCATGTGTACATCAATACTCACATAAATATGTACACACACATATGCATCATGCACACACTAAGATTTTAAGAGACGAAATGCTGATTCAACAAGGTTGTAAATATAAATTTGCGTTGTGTTATCTTATATCTGGTATTATTATATCTCCTTATAATTGCATATTATAATTCCATCACAAAAAATGTAATATTATTTTGCATCTGATACTCATTCATTGATTGAACAAATACCCAATCAGAAACAACTTAAGGAAAGCAATTGGTTATTGTTGGCATTCAGCTTTAAGGGAATATGTCCACTACAGTGGTGAAGGCATGACAGACCTGAGCCAGTGTCACATCCTCACATGGGTAAGGATGAAGTCCAGTGAGTCAGAACACTAAGCAAAGCTGGGTTATAAAAACTCAAGACCTACTCACAGTTGTATACTTCCTCCAGCAAAACTCTACCTCCTAAAGGTAATAGTCTTCCCAAACTCTGCCGCCAGTTGAATATTAAGTATCAAAACACACACTTAGGTTGGATAGATGGCTCAGATGTTAAAGCACTTAGCCACAAAGCCTAATAACCTAGGTTTGATTCCCCAGTACATACATGCATGCATTTGCAGTCCCCATCCTCTTCCTCCTGCAACCTCTCTCTCTCCTTCCAACATATGTGTGTGTGTGTTTGTGTGACAGAGTCTATGAGGGACATTTTGCATGTAACTCACCACACACTCTTCCTTTTGCCTCTGTTTCCTAGTATTATAGTCACTATTAAATAATTATGATAATGGTGGATAATCTTTGTTCCTTGGGCATTTTAAGGTAAAACACTATTTTCATTTACTGATGTTCTATGTTTAGCATAATTCTTAGCCAATAAAATGTTGTTGAATGAATAAGAAGATGAACAAAAAGAACTCTTACAAATAAGAGACATTGTTTCTTACAAATTAAATTGAGATAGGGAAAAAGTCAAATTCAGAAAGTTTATTCTTACAGGTCCAAGATATAAATGCCCCTGCATATATGAAAGCATCATGCTGTTTTCAGCATTAGTATGGGGGTGTTTACCTATTCCAACAATAGTTTTTATAGCCCTTTTTTCTGTAAACACTATCACATATTTGCAAAATGTCTAATTGAATGTATGCAATAGTCTATTGCCCTGGAAATAATAGCCCTCAATGTCTTACAACTTGTTATAATTTGTAATTTACTCATATGATACAAAATCTAGTTAACTTAACAAGTAACTCTAAAGTCAAAGTATATTATAGGCTGGCTTTTATTTTGCAAATCAATAACTACTTATTGCATATTTGCTTCTATTAGCAGTCTTTGATGCATAGTGTATTATAATTTGATTATTTAATACCTCAACAATCAGTCACCTCCTCCTAGACAAAATGGATACTTGTGTTTTACTGAAATCTGTTCTGATGAACAATTATGTTATGAAGAAATTCCAGGGAAGATATTTTTTAAATGCTAAGACCTCTATATAAGGTTTGACAATCAGGCAGAAAATTTTTCAAAGCTAAATTTCCTTCTTATGTCTTCTTCTGTTAACTGGTACATACAATCCAACTGAATCACTGGACTTGCCAACTGGTTTTGAATCATCATCATTGTTTGGGACTTTTAAGCTTCCAAAATTGCAACTGAACATAATTAACATTTTGTTCTAATTCACTGTAACTCAAAAGCAAGCCAGATCAATTTTTTGGTCATTAAAATTTTCAAAGAAATATTGCTCTCAGGTGCCAAATCTATTACAGAAACAGTTTCAAGTTGGCATCTGTCCTTATAGATTATTTTTTAAACTCTGTAAAATGATGTTTTTAGAGGAAAAAAATTCTTTAAAGAGTCCAACAAGGCATAGCAGTTAATCAATGATCCACATCTAGATTATAATACCTCCTATTTATATTAAACTATTTCTTAAATACCTTTAATATTGTACACTAATAATTTTAAGAAAATTCTACAAATAAAATAATATTGAATATTTATGACATATTTCACAATTCTTAATTACCTTGAGAAATATTTTGTATGTATATCATCTTTAAGAAATTTGGAGAGCTGGAGAGATGGCTCAGCGGTTAAGGCACTTGCCTCCAGTGCCTAAGGCCCCAGGTTCAATTCCTCAAGACCCACATAAGCCAGACCCACAAGATGGTGCCCCTGGTTCTCTCTCTCTCTCTCTCTCTCTCTCTCTCTCTCTCTCTGCTTGAAAATGAATGAATAAAATATTTTTAAATAAAAAAATAAAAAAAAGAAATTTGGAGTTTGTCAGAAAGCTTTACATCAACCTCCCCTAACTCCTTGATTATCATCATAATCACTATCTTATATTCCTTGGTATTTCAAATGATAGGGCTTCTTTGGCAACTGTAAAATTGAATTTGGAAAATATATAGACCTAAACAGAGAATACGAGACATAATATTTAATGTAGTAGAGAAGACAAAACTTATTTAAGAGGCTATAGGAGGAAAATATAATGAACAATATAAGAAAAGATTCTAAGTAAATGAAAACCAAGAAAACACCAAGCTCCACAAAATCACCAACATGACAACAATTAACTCACACTATTGAGTAACTATGAATATTAATGGTCTCCACTCTCCCTAATCAAAAGATGCAGACTGACAAACTGGATAATGAATCAGTATCCATCCTTTTGTTGTATTTAAGAAACCTATCTCACATCTCACAATTGAAGATAGACACTACCTTAGGGTGAAAGCATATAAAAAGATATTCCGTATAATACTAGGCTATCCATGGTCCCCTGTCACAAGGACTGATACAGAAAGCCCACAGAGGAGGATATCCAGCTGATTGGGGATGGGTAGGGGGGCACTGGGGAATTGGGGATAACAACTCATTGTTGGCCCACTAAATAATGTAACTCATTATGGATAATAAAATTTTTTGAAAGTAAATATATGTATTAAAAACAAAAAAAGAAATTAAACAGTTGTTGCTCTTTATATATGTGACCAAACAGACTCAAACCTGAATTAATCAGAAGAACTTTTTAAAAAAGTTTCTTAATACTGATCAAGAGAACAATTCTTCCCAAGGACATTATAGGAAGTAAGGAAATAAGGCAAACAATAAGTAAATATGTCCTCATTAAAATAAATTTAAAAAAGAAACTATTGCACAGCCAGACAAACCAGCAATCAACTTAAGAGACAACCTACAGAATAGGAAAAAAATCTTCACCAGCTATATAACTGCAAAAAAAACCATTATTTAGAATGTAGAAAGTGCTCAAATAACCAAAATAAAAACTCAAACATCTCAATCAAAAATTGGTTATATAACTGAACAAAGAATTCTCAAAAGAAGAAATACAAACCACTAACAAATATTTAAACATATATTTAACACCTATAATCTTAAGGAAAATGCAAATTCAAATTACTTTAACAGTCCGTCTCATTGAGGTCAGAATGGCTATCATAAAAAAAATGGAATGATTACAAACTAAGTTGCAGGACACTGAATAGTCAAAGTGGAACTGAGCTAGAAGTCTCTTCCCTGATGACTCGTTGTCATAGTGCTGGAAAGTGCCATCAACAGTTTTACCCAAGAGTGGATCTCTTCTCCTTATTACACAACTCATTGGCCAGGCAAGATGTGCCTGCCTCCTAATGCCATAGTGGCATAAATATTATGGTAGAAATGAAATGCTCTCTGATTGGATTTGAGATTTTGATTTTTCTTTTTCCATGAAAAGGGATTCATGTCTGCTGCTAAAAATCTAGTAAAAGCCTATGGCTATTAATGTCATAGACCCTAAAGGAGAATCTACCACTTTTTGCATAAATCAAATGGTTTCCTAAAACAGGATATAATGCTCAAATTTGAAAGATGAAATTGCTAGTATGTAGCTTCTATTCTTATTCATGTCCATTTTTTAGGAGACCCCAATATAAGCATACTCTGATTTCAGTAGCATGAATATAGGCCAAGCAGTGAACTAACTTTCAGAGGCTATAACTCATATATTTGCTGAGCAATACTCATGAATTCATGTGTACATAATCATTTTAGAAATAATTTTAATACACTAATATAAGTAGAAAATATATACATATTCATGCTTTTAAAAAAAAATCTAAATTAAAAACTGAAATAAAAATAATGGGCCTTGAGAGCAACACAATTGTTGAATTTAATTACAGTCCACAAACAAAACTTTGCAGAATATATAGGAGGTCAGGACAATGTATGACTATTTTGTGACACCAATTATATCCTTGCTAACAAAATTGACAGAACAGGAGCTGGAGAGATTGCTCAGCACTTTAGGTGCTTGCCTGTGAAGGGTGATGACCTGGGTTCAATTCCCTAGTACCAATAAAGTCAGATGCACAAAGTAGCACATGCATCTGGAGTTCATTTGCAGTGACTTGAGGCCCTAGTCCACCCATTCATTCTCATTCTCATTTTTGTTCTTTTTCTCATTCTCACTCTCTCTGTCTCTCTTTTTCTACTTGCAAATAAATATATAAAATAGAATTTTTAAAAATGACAGAACATATTGAAAAAGCACAGGTTAATATTCTTCATGAATATAAATACAAGATATATTTAGTACATTATCAGCAAAATTTAAAAAGTACTACTATGAAAAGGTACTGTGTCATAACCAAGGATGATCACTTCTAAAGGTATAAGGTTTTCATAATCTCACAAAAATCATCAAGGTGACTTTTTTTTGTAAAACTAATGAAAAAAATCTTGTAATTATTTAAATAAATGCAGATATTTTTATTTAAAAATGCTTAAAAACTATCTGGGAATACAATAATATATATTCTCTATGTATTCTACCTGATAAATGGCACCCCTAGAATACCTACTACTAGAATCACACTCAATTACTAAATACTGAATGTCTCCCCATTAAAATGAGAGACAAGTCAAGGATGTGTGCATTCACAATTTCTGGACAAAATGATAGTATAGGTCCTATAATTCAATATTATTACAAGTAAAAATATTCATAATGAAAAATAAAGTTATTATTTATAATCTCCAAGAAGATACCAATACATGTCAAATATTTCAGCAAAAATTAAGACTGTTAAATTATTTGTGTTGTTTCTGCTAGAGCAGCAGTCATATTTTAACAACTTCCTCTGTAATGTTTCATGCACATGGGAGTATGTGAGAGCGATGTTTCATGATATACAGGCAGCTTTCTTTTCTTGTAATTAGATGGATCTCAAGTCTCTCTGGTATTGACAGCCATTTGTAAAAAGCAGATTCTCCACAGGGGAGAAAGGTGTACTCTTTGGCATTGTCCTCCAAACAGGGACTGACTGGTGAATTCATGATATCACAGTGTATACCAGTAACCTCCCTTAGGAGGGTCCTCATTGAATGGAGGCAGAATAGAGGGACATAGGAGTATAACCCGTCAGACTGGGCAATATGTTCGTATAATAAAGTTCTTTACTAATTTTGTTTGTAAAGACTGTCAAACCACCATGTTGTGAAAATGTGGAGAAACTGGAACTCAGATATTGTAGGGAAAATATAAAACACATTGAGCAATTTAATCATTTTTAAAAGCACATATACGTACCATATAACCAAAAATTCTGCTCCTGACTTTATGCTCAAGAGAAATAAAAACATATGAAACTAATTATGTCACACTCACACTCAAGAATAAAAGAGAGTTACATCAGTTTAAAAGAGGAACTGTTTGATGTCCACAGGCAGATAGCTGAGATCCTGGCAAGAGATGAGCCACCATAGTCAATTATAAAATTTTGAAAGGATAAACATCTTTTTGTATCATGATATAATAAAATTAGTGAGTTGTTTATGTAGGTAATATCATGGATACATCACAGAATTAAGCTGAGGAGAGGGAGAGAGAGAGAAAGAGAGAAAGAGAGAGAGAGAGAGAGAGAGAGAGAGAGAGAGAGAGAGAGAGAGAGAGAGAGAGAGAGAGAGAGAGAGAGAAATCTAATTTGTGACCAAGAAAGAAACTACTGTTGGGGTAAGAGGGAAAGGATGACTGCATGTAAGTTAAGAACAATTATAGAACCTGATTGTGGTAGTTACTACTTGACTGTATAGAATTCTAAAATTTATCCATGGCACATTTTAAAAGAGTGATATTATACTTTAATGAAAGAGGAATTACATATACAGGACGATGGAAATCCATCAACAGGTGTCATAATGTGAATGTAAATGTCCCCAAACCCTGGAGTGCTTGTGTTTAACCTTCCTTAATACCCAGCAGGTGGAGGCCTGCTAGAGGAGGTGTGTAACTGGGAGTAGATCAGGAAATCAGCCCCACTGAGTGGGCTCAGCTATCTTTTTTTTTTTTGCTTACTGTTTTCTCTCTGCTGCTGGCATATGGTGATGTGAGTGGGTTTTTTTTTTTTGATGTTTTGTTGTTGTTTGTTTGTTTTTCTTTGCTTTTCTCTATAATGGTGTATCTTCATACAACTGTAAGCATGAACACTTTCTCCCCATAAGCTGCTTCTGGGTGGGTGTTTTGCCACAGCCATGAGAAGGTAGGGGAAAAAATTGCCTTTAACATGTAGCACAGTGATATAATAATGTACATTAATTCAATTCCTGAGATTCATGTACTATAAGAAAACATATATAGTTTTTCCTGGCATCAATTGCAATGTGATAAAATATTTTACTAATCTAATATGTTATTTATTAATCATATGTATTATATGTTAATATATTACATTAGTTATATAACTATATACTATGAACACAACATACACTATTGCATATAAGGTCTCTATAATAGATAAAATTATGATATTAATTAAAAATGTGTTATTTTAATGCTGATAGATTTAGACCATTTTTATGTTATAAAATAGCATCAAAGTTAATTTAATTGAACAATTACTTCCAAAAAGAAAATATTTTTTGAGAATATCAGTCATCATGCAAACATGATAATTTGTGATTTTATCTTTTTGTCACTCAAAGAGAAGTAGTATATTATTAATCATTTCTGGCTGAATCAAAATTTAGAATAAATAATTACTGTCTTAGCAAAATACAGCTTTTGCATTTTTTGTCACTTTGACTCATATTTCATAGATTTTCCATATTTGCCATTTTCCATGTAGCTCTTGCCAGAGTTTGGCACACCTTCCTGCCGCTGTTTGCAGTGCTGTGGCAGAGGTGATGTCCAGCCCTCTGCTCATGCCATCATTTTTCCTGCCAGGATGGAGTCTCCCCTCGAGTCCGTAAACCTAATAAACCCATTCCTCCACAAGCTGCTTTAGCTTGGGTTCTTTCTGTGCAGCAACTAGAAAGCTGACTGCAACAATCACAAAGTTAATATTGAATTATTTTCTTAACTTTGGCTTTTACCCCACAAATAATTGTAATATGTCCTAATTTGTGCATCAAGAATACATAAAATATTAAAAGTTCCTTAAATTAGGGCTACAGCTTTGAACCCATAAAATTAGCTATTATTTGTAAAAAATGAAATGGTTGGATACAGAGGTGGGCTAGTAGCAGCCTTGCCAGGACTCTCTTCGAAAAGGTTTGATTCTTCAGGTGGGATCCAAACCCGGGACCCCAGCTGGCCTTGAACCCAAACCTACTGTCTCCCCAACTCCACGCTAGCCAGGGGTCAGGTCTCCCCAGCTGCTTTCTACTCTGCAGAGGAACAAAGCACCTCCCTTCCCCCACTCCTAGCTCCCTCTCCCGCCGGCTCTTGCAGGCAGTGGCTGAGACCCTCTCCCTCCCAGGGCCCCCTTCCTCCAGCCTCCCTCCAGAGAT
Source organism: Zapus hudsonius (assembly GCA_004024765.1). Lineage (NCBI taxonomy): Eukaryota > Metazoa > Chordata > Mammalia > Rodentia > Dipodidae > Zapus > Zapus hudsonius. Next base: position 16,736 of record PVHP010037332.1, read on the forward strand.
TCTTGGGTGCACTTCTCCCTGAGAACCCTCCATACACAGGCAATCGCTCTCTGCAGGCAAACTGAACTAGCCTGGTTCCCGGAGCACATCGGTCTACAGGTGCCAGGCGGGGCAGGCCTCAGGCACCTAGGAACCTCTGCCAGGGCTGGGAGGGCAAAAGAGGCTTCAGCGAGCACCTTCGTCGAGCACCGGGGACCACTTGCCACTGACCCTCCAGCGATTCTTGGGCGCACTTCCCCCTGAGATCCCTCCTAATACACAGGCAATAGCGTTCCTCGGGCAAGCTGAACTAGCGTGCAGGACTGCAGCTGCTGGGCGGAGCCAGGCCTCAGGTACCACCAGGGAACCTCTGACAGTGCTGGGAGGGCAAAGGCGGATCGGCAGGCACTAGATAGGTGGGCACAGTCATGTGGGAGATCACTGGGCCCTGTAGTTGGAGTGCTGGGACTGTGTTTCTACTCCAGTATACCATCTGGGAGCAGGGTGATCCAGTCAGGTAAAAATCTAGGGACGTTCTTATTATTTCAAGATGGTTTTTATTTTCTGCTACTTCTTTTTGGGTTGCTTCCATCATCCTGTTGAGATGTGTTTTCATTTCAAGGTTTGATTTAATTACTTCTTCCTGACAGTCATTCTTATATTTGCAGATGTCTTCAGTTAATTTGGAAAGCTGGTTTTTGATACCTTCAGTTTGCAGGTTTG
>PVHP010037333.1:0-17434 GCA_004024765.1 Zapus hudsonius
ATTGAACAGCAGTTCAGTCATAGGGGTAGAGCTGGGGTGGGCAATGCCTTGAGATATTCCACACACCATGGTTGTACAATCTTTCTGCACCTTCTTCTAGAAAGATCATGGTGGGTGAGTTTTAAGTCTACTTTAGTGTTACGCTCTTAGCAGTTTCTAGATTTCTGTGTTGGAACATTTTGAGAATCCTCAATGTCTGTCCTCTTCACCCTGGTTCCTCTCTCTCTCTCTCTCTCTCTCTCTCTCTCTCTCTCTCTCTCTCTCTCTCTCTCTCTCTCTCTCTCTCTCTCTTTTCTCTGTGCTTTCATTGGGCCCTAGAGAATGTGTTAAGGATGGTTTATCGCCTGCAAGGGAGTCATCTATCATTTCTGGTCTTGTTGGTAGAATTAAGTTGTCACGGTCCTCTCTGTTTTCTGAAAGATAAAAACAGATTCTCCATGGGAGAGTGAGATCAACATAGGTCAAATAGGATAAGCATTGTCAATTTGGCAAAACTGTAGTATTTTTAGCCTCTCTTTAGGATCATGGTTAGTGGAAGCTTCCCTTTGAAGTCTAGATTTTTGGTCTCCATAGGAGTTTGGCTTGGATCCAAGTTCTGGCTATGTGTTCCTTGCCACTGAGCAGATCTCTTAGCCAAACAAAGAGACCTTGATTATCCACCCACCCAGGCTGAGTGCCACTATTGCACAAGTGTTTACATCTTGTCATGCTGGATGCTGTCATAGAGCAGTGTCCCCTATGCAACTCACTGCCCCATTTTTTGAGTGGGTTGTTTGGGTTTTTTTTTAATTACTTAAGTTTTTGAGTATTTTGTAGATTCTATATATTAGCCTTCTGTCTGTAGTATAGCTCATGAAGATATTACTCCCAATATGATGGTGGTCTGTTGACTTTGTGCTTGTTATATTTGTCTGTACAAAAGCTTTTTAGTTTGATGAGATCTCATTGGTTGAGTGATTGTTGAATTTCCTGGGCTACTGGGGTAACGTTCAGGAAGTTTTTACTTACTCCTATATCATGGAGAACTCTCCCTATTTTTTCTTTCAGGTTTTTAAAGGTTTTAGTTTTATATCGAGGTCTTTAATCCATTTGGAGTTGACTTTTGTGCATGGCAAGAGGAGGGGGTTTAGTTTCAATGTTATTTTACATGTGTTTATCTAATTTTGCAGCCCCGTTTGTTGAAAATGCTGTTTTTTTTTTCCTGAATACATTGTTGGTACCTTTGTCAAATATCAAGTAACTATATTTACTTGAACTAAGTACTAGGTCTTCAATTCTTTTTCATAGGTCTATCCATCTGCTTTTATGAAAATACCATATAGTTTTTGTTACTATGGCTTTGTAGTATAACTTTAAATTGGGTATGGTTATACCTCCCAAGGTATTTCTTTTGCTGAGGATATTTAAACATATAAGGCCTTCTGCCATTCCAAATGAATTTTGAGATTATTTTCTATCTCTGCAAAAAAAATATTGCTGAGATTTTTAGTACTATTGTGTTGAATCTATACATTGCTTTTTGTAGAACTGCCATTTTCACAATATTAATTCTACCTATCCAGGAGCATGGAAGGTCTTTCCATCTTCTCATGTCCTCAATTTCTTTCTTGAGTGTTTTTATGTTTTCATTATAAAGGTCTTTCACATCCTTGGTTTGTGTTATCCCAAGGTACTTGATTTATTTTTGTGGCTATTGAAAAATGGAACAGTTTCACTGATTTCTTTTTCTTTATGCTTGTCATTTGCATAAATAAAGGCTACTGACTTGTGTGTGTTAATTATGTGCCTGTCACTCTGACTCTGCTGAAGATATTTATCATTTTTAGGAGTTTTATGGTAGAGTCTTTTGGGTCCAGTATATATGGGATCATGTCATTTGCAAATAAAGATAGTTTCACTTCTGATTGCTTGTTCTGGAACTTCACACACTATGTTGAGCAATGGTTAGAGTAGACACCCTGTCTTGTTCTTAATCTCAATGGGAACTCCTTGGGTCTTTCCCCATCGAGTATGATTTGAACTTTGGGTGTTTTGTGTAATCGCCTTCATTATGTTAAGCTATAAGCCCTCCATGCCAAGCCTTTCCAGTGTTTTAATCGTAAGTCTTTCCAGTGTTTCAATCATGAAGTGATGTTGGATTTTGTCAAAGGTGTTCTCCTCATCCCTTGAAATGATCATGTGTTTTTTTTTTGTGTTTAAATTTATTTATGTGTTGAATTGCTTTAATTGATTTTCCTATGTTGAACCATCCCTGCATCCCTGGGATGAAGCCTAATTGTTCCAGGTGGATAATGATTTTGATGTGTTGTTGAATTAGAGTTCATAACTCCTTTAGTGTTGGGCTCTTGGTAACTTCTAATGTTTTGCTTTGATGAGTTTTTAATAACCTTGGTAAAGTTTTTAGGCTAGCCAAAATAGCAGCACTTTTTAATTTTGTGACATCCTCTGTAATGTTTCCTGGATCCTGGAGAATGTGATAGAAATGACTCATCTCAAGCTGTATACTTTCTGATGTGGAAATTAAAATTGGGATTCATTTTAAAATAATTTCATGCACATAAAACTGGAATTTGATTGGTAGTAGTGATATATATATATATATATATATATATATATATATATATATGTGTGTGTGTGTGTGTGTATATATGTATATACAATTTGTATATGTATGCCTGACTTCATTCTCTGTGCTTATGGAACTCATCAATGCCATCAATTGATTGTTTAATAGAAAACTCAGGGGGGGATACTGACTTCAGGAATTCATTTCCCTACATAGGCAGAAAATTTCATCAGATTAAGAACATAGAAGATGAGCCTTCATAGTCCAGTGTAATCGGCAAGGTAGATTAAACCTCAAATACAATCCAAAGGAAAAAAGACATCTATCATAAATACTCAGTGTAAATAATGGTGCCCTCCAAGAATCCTCTTTAAATGTTTACTCTAGAATCAATGATGATGGAAGAGAAAGAGAGTGAGAGAGACAGAGACAGAGAAGCAGAGAGATCACAGGGGTTGTGGTTGCAGAGGGTAGACTCAAATTGTACTGAAAATTCAGGTCAATCTGTTCAAATATACTACCAAAAACTAAGGGACCTCTTTGCTAGTTGCAAGACAAACATTATAATAACAATAAAAGTGAAAACAATACTGTTAAAAGTAAAATTAACTATTACCAGATTGCTAAAAATTTTCCTTCACTATCCTTCCTCCTTTGATCCTGTTTTCCATTATGGACTGATAATCATTGTGATGAATAGTAAAATATATGACATTTTCTGAGTTATTTTATGACATGAGTCCTACAGTAGTTAAATGTCTTTCAAAAGTCTCACATCTAGTGATAGAATATGTATTTATGTGGAGGCAGTCTTAGGTTCCACTAGCTAATATCCTTCAAGCCTGATATGAAGTTTATGAATCTATGTACATAGAATATAAAGGGAATGAGTTCCAAGGAGAAAAAAAGCAATGACAATTATTGGTTCTAAAGTATTATTTCTCTCTCTCTCTCTCTCTCTCTCTCTCTCTCTCTCTCTCTCTCTCTCTCTCCTCTTTTACTGTCACACACACTTGCATACACAGGTCTTAGACGTACAAAATCCCGGCTTCATATAGTGCACCCTTTCTTATTCCCATTCCATTACAAAAAATTCCTTTGATGTTAATTTCAGCAAAATTCTGTGCAAAGGAAATTTTTACCATTTTAGCCATGAGTTGCAATGACTCCAGTAGTGGACAGTAGTTAACCATAGGACAGAGAGAAAGAACATCTGCAGCTGGAAAGGAGGCAAACCAGGTCATATACACTTTCAACTAAGAGAAATGCCATTAGGCTACTCTGCGGTATTTGAGAGGTCACACATTATGCTTACCGATTCTCAAGGATTCACCCCATTTTCCTCCACAGTTAACTTCCAAGGCCTTTGTCTGCATCATGAAGCACCTCCACAATTTTGTACATGCTCTTACTTTTAAATTTCAGCAGTACTTTTTAGACATCTTTCACTGGTGAGTTTGGTATGTGCTGTTCCTTAGCCCCACTTCTACTTTCAGAAAGAAGCACCAGTATCTCATATCATAGCCTCATTTTCTTCTGATTTTTAAAATATAGTATATGCTTGATAAATATTTATAGACAATAGAAATCTGAAGCCAATGCCCAGAGGTCTTCTAGCTAATTGAGTAACTCTTCCCATATTTCCTTAAGCATAAACAAAGACAAGCCAGCAGTAACCAACCAGAAATATGTGACCAAATCCATTTGAAGGCAGGAGTTTTTCCTTCCAAAATGGAAAATAGTCGTAAATGTCTGCTAGCTATCACTTCTATTCCCCACATGTGTCAATTATTTTTTTTTCCATTCACATACATATTCTAGGTGACCTACAAATGGATGTCAGGAAACATTCTGGAAAAGAATTGCCAAGATCTTTTCAGGTGATTCAGGATAAACTCTTGTGTTAAGGCAGTGAAATTAGCATGGAAATTCCTTCATCTTTATTCACTAGACCATGGAGAGAGAGAGAGAGAGAGAGAGAGAGAGAGAGAGAGAGAGAGAGATGAGACTTCTTTACAGGTCATGTCTAAAAACATTTTTGCATTGATCCTAGATATTTGCAATTAAAGATACTCTTTGAGGACCCTAATCCAGTACCACGTGTAACTCTTTCTCCAATCTATTATTTAATACAAGTAGCTATCCTTTGAATCCAGTTCAATAAAGGGCTGGTGGGGCTCTAAAGATCTAAGAAAATTGTGATGGAGACTTTCTTTCAGTTAAAATTAAGAGATAATATGCTAATGCACTGAAATAATGACCAAAAAAGACATCCAGACCTTCAAAACCTACCTTCATACCACCCTCCATTGGGCCCCATTAACATTCTGAACCCCTTGAACACAGCCCTGGTAATCCATCATCCCATGTTTGGGGGCTCAACTGGTAGGGTGGGCCCTTTGAAGATTTGTTTCTGTTCATGAGCTTATTAGTACCCTTTTCTAAAATGATAGGCCTCTTTTATTATTAAAGTTTTCATTTTTCTTGCCCAGTAAGTCCCAGGTAATGTCTATGACCATATATCCCTTTCAATTTCAAGAATATTCACTGCTAAAGGTTAAAAAAAAAAACACTGAATTATCATGTCTGTATTGATTAGAATTTTAATACAGACTCAGTAGATAAATTTTAAGGTTGAAGCTACTAGGGTTTCAGGAAAAAATATTTTAATGCCACACATTGAAAATGTACAAGTCATTATAAATACTGCTAGTAAAGATATTAGTTCAACCCATTCAACTCTTAACCAACCAGCTATTTCTGGGTAAGACATGAAGAAAGTGATGGCCTTTACCATACTCATAGGTACATGTGCTCAATATGGCTGCCTAAGAGTCAAAATAAGTAACAAAAATCACATGGAATTTTATATGTACAGATATATAGAACCAGATTTCTAGTCCCTTTAAAACATCTGGAAACACTGAGCTCACAGTCCACAAAATGACCCATTTGTAGCTATTTTCATAATGTTTGGCTTTTGAGTATATCACCAGTTATAACACAACTGGCATAAACTCAGTGGCTTGTGTAACCTATCTAAGCTATATAAATGCATAAGCTTGAGATTCCATTATTGCTTTTTATACCGAATAATATGTGAGTCTGTATCCATAGGCTCTATATTTGTTAATTCAAACAATTATAGCTCAAGAGAAACATAAACTGTACCTGTGCTGAGCATGTACTGGCATTCCTCTCAATAATGCAACAACAAATATTTCTATAGTTTTTTTCATTGTACCAAGGCTCCTAAGTAACCTACAGATGATTAAGTCTCTGGGAGGGTTTTTGTAAGTTAATTACAAATGCAGTGCCATCTTATATAAAGATGTGAGCAACTAGAGATTTTGGTATCTTTAGGAATCTCAGAAGCATTTCTTACAGACACCAAGGCACAATTGTGTGTGTGTGTATGTGAGAGAGAGAGAGAGAGAGAGAGAGAGAGAGAGAGAGACAGAGACAGAGACAGAGACAGAGACAGAGACAGAGACAGAGACAGAGACAGAGAAACAGACAGAGAGACAGAGAGAGATCGTTTTAATTTGAACTAAGCATTGTCATTTTAACTTGGATACCTAAACAATAAAAGAAACCATCTTTGTTATTCACACTAGTCCGTTTTTTATGGCTTATTCTAAACCTGGAAAACAGCAAAGTAGATGTGTAAAAGGAATGAAGTGTGAAAGGGCCTAGTGTGTTTGAAGCAGTCACAACTGTTTATGCTGGCATCACATCGTGCTAAAGGTTTTTCCTACTACTTTCTGGAAGCATTCTAACACAAAGCAATTTTTCTGGTTTTCAGATTCACATTCACGTCTAACCACCTGTATATGCAATTGATTTGATTTTAACTTTGAGCTTCATCCCTGAACCAGACCTGGCACCTGCAGGGGAAAAAAAATACCAGGGGCTAAAATAGAGCAAGCAGGGCTACAAAATAGTGTAATATCCTCCCACTCTGGTTCATGCGAGATGCTGTCTCGGGTGTTCATTTCATCTCATGAGACTCCAGACAACAGAAGAACTAGACAAAGGAAAACATGTGATGGGTTAGTATTTATATTGCAATCTTTCCAACGTTTCAGGAGGGAATGGTTTACAGATGTATACCCTGCAATGACATCTACACATCCACTGTTTTCTTAACCTCCTTCCCCAACTTATTACAAGATTCTTTTCATGAAAAGGATTACAAACTGCCCATGCTTTTCTGTGATAAAGAACATATGTCCTTCTGATTACAGAGGAAGGCATGATGCGCTCTATGATAGGCCAAGTGTTAATGTAAAATTGGCTTCAGAAAAGGGAATAGTTTTATGATTACTTAAGCATTTATATTTTCGTACCATAAATTCTTCTCTGTCTGAAACACACCACTTCACCCAGTCCTAGAACATCAAGCTGCTAATTTACACAGTTTTCTGACAGGAAACCATCTATAGCAATGAAGGCACAGTAGGGGATTTTAACAGAAGCCCATCTGGACATTAAGCTAAGGGAGGCAATTTCTCCTTAATAATTCATTAAAGACAAATACCATAAAGATGAGCTCCCATCTCTTGGCCATAAATTTCTGAAAGGGCCTTGCTTGTTCAACTTCTTTTCACCTATTTTCAGGGACTTCATTTATTAGCATTTAACTTGGTGTCCTTCTGCCTTGTTATGAGTTTCAGGGAGTTTGAAGTGTTGTCAGGGAAACAGTCCTGCAGGAAAGGACACCAATCTGAAACATGTTCTTTCTATTAATTTAGGTCTATGGATTATATACCCACACACACACATCTAAAAATGTTTTCTTTAGAATTGGTACCTTTTTGTTGATTTCATTTCAATGGGGTTTTCTCAATGTCGTCTTTGCCTAGTGAGCTGATGATTAGTAAATAAATAGGAAAATATATTGATTTACCAAATCCATAAATTGTGAGCATTCAAAGGTGTTCCCTATTCAAATGACACCCATCCATTAAGGCTTGCCTATGTCTTCATTTGTTATAAACTTGCCCACTCCTAAGCCCAGACCCCCTGGCCCCTTGTTTCATCCTGCTGTTCTGAGCATCATTGACCTCAGGAGGTGTCTTTCTCCAGCTGTTAGAATGTGAGCCCCCTGGAACAAGGTTTTGCTTGTTTACTTATTTACATGTCCCTGGATCACAGAACAGTGCACAGCGGATCTGGAAAGGACATTTGCTGAGTAAAGGAAAGCCTAAGAGAAGCTGGCTCACTTGACAAATACACAAACTAAAGCACAGGGCTTGGAAGATGGCTCAGTGGGTAAACCAGGTTCAGTAAGACACCTTCCTAAGGGAAAAAAAGCAGAAGAGCAAGACAGGAGAATACTCAATGCCCTTGTCTGACCTCTGCACATATGCACACATGAACATCAGCATACACATGCGTACACCACAGGTGCGCGCGCGCGCGCGCGCACACACACACACACACACACACACACACACACACAGACACACTAGTGAGGACAGACCTAGAACTGAGAACAGTGCCTGATGCAAAGTGGATGCTCAACAGATGCTTGTTAACTGAAAAGTTAACAGATATTCAAATAATTAAAAATTAGAATACAAACACATCACCTAAAGTAAAGGTAAAAGAGGAAGCTTAATTACATGACCACTCTCCTGGAGGAGTGACTGGGTATACATAAGATGAGAAACAGCAAAATGAATATATTTCAATTAATATAGTGTTTTTAGATAAGCTAAACATGATTGTCAAAGTACTCTGCTCATTAAAAATGATGAAGGTGCTAGCAGCGCCCTCCGGCTCGGGGGGCTGAGGGCAGGCACCTGGCTGGCGCTGTGGGTCTCCCGGGCACAGGGCACCTGCTGCAAGACATGGTTCCAGCACCCTCGGAGCCGCTGGGCCTGTGGGCAGATGGCAGGTACTCCCTTCAGAGAGGTAGCTCCTTCATAATTTTAACGCCTGGCCCTCACTGGGACTTCACTTTGAAAAGAAAACGAAGAAAGATGATGATGTCTTAAGCCTAAGCAGCCAGATCTGAAGCTGGCCAGGCCCACCTCCTGGTGTCTGCAAGTTCCACAGGAAGCCTGTTCTAACCTCCAGTCTGTGGGCTTTCCTTCAGCTGAGCCTCTGCAGCCCTGACTCTCCAGACATCAGATGCATTAGAAAACCCACGGGGTTCCATATGGAGCCTCCACGATATGACTGTGGTGGCTCACCTCTTGCCAGGATCTCTATCTGCCTGAGGTAGGTTGGTAGGGTTAGATGGGCCACAAGGACTGATCCAGATGGACCAGGGAAGAGGATATCTAGCTGATTGGGGATGGGGAGAGTGGGCATTGGGGAATTGGGGATAACAACTCATTGTTGGCCCGCTAAATAATGTAATTCATTATGGACAATAATTTTTTAATAATAAAAATAAAATAAAATGGAAACTATATAAAAAAAATAAAAGCCACGGACCTCTGGGACCCTGATGAGATGTGCAGCCCACATTTCTACGCTGCCACCTGACTACAGATTGTGGACTCCTGTGCCAAGGGGATCACCACCTATGGAATCTTCACCCAGGCCAAAGGACTTGGTGACAATGATGGGGCTGCCTTCCTCAGCGGTTAGTAAAAATGAGCTGCCGTAAATGCAATCAAGAGTGCCCTGCTCCCACTACATAGCAGAAAGCTTTGAAAGCACCCTAGATGAGAGTTGGTATGATCCGTTCTCTGGCTTTCTAGAGGCAGGGTCTGATGGTCTAGTACTCCACATTTAATGGGAATTCACTGTGTAGTATAGGGGGAGGAAAGTATTTATTTGTAGTTATAGATACAGGGGAAGTTCCAGAATGCAAAAGAGGCTGCTCCCCTTTCAAAGGTCGGAGCAAAGAGAGAAACCCGTCACCAACAACACATACACAATAGCAAACAGGCAGGAGGGAGCCAAAGAAAATTTCTTTCCCTTTATATATCCTTAGGGTGGGGTCTTGCAACCCTATCCCAGACGTAATGGTTTCCTGAGTCTCTGGAATTTCCTTCCTACACTGCCCACACAGGAAAGGATGTTTACTTCTAGCTTCTTTGAGCTTCTTTACATCCTGCCCCTTGCTGAGAGGCTGCCTTCCTGTAAATTTCCTCAGAGACCCAAGATAATTAGAAAGATCAAGTTGACAACAAAACATAACCATCACACCAGGGCTCTGTGCCCTTCCTGACTGCACCTGCATTCCTTAAAGTCACAATATGCAATCTTGTATTCACACTTTTCCTTTAATTATTCCATGATTGCCTTCTAGTGTCCTCCCCCAAAGAATTAAGAGCTTGTCTTGGGGATGCAGTCTAGAGAACAACAGTGCTAGGGGTTATTCCTTAGAAGGAGTCACTTCATGCCCTTGAGCAGTGCAATTAAATAGAACACTAAAATTTTATTTGGCACAATTACTAAATGAATAAATCAACAAGGAAAAATATGATCAAACTAAAAAAATAAAAGGAATATTCTCCCAGGATAGAGAAGCACTTCTCAGGTGCCAGAGCTATGTCGCTCAGAGCTTCAAATTGATTAGATATCCACAGAAGGCATTGCCCACAGTGCATCTGATTCTGACCATTTTGTCATTGTTTGATGTTGGATGTTCCCTAAGGCTGGGTGTCTGTACCCATGAATGCAGCAGGGGCTAAAGTGGGCAGGAGCTGCTCTAGATCAATGACCACAGGGACAGATGCTGATGAAGTATTAGACTCTACGACCTCAGGTGGACAAAGATCTTGTGATGGAGCCAGCTATCCCTGAATCACCGTTTCTGAAGCTGGTTCAATATCTGCTGCTTGTGTCTCCCCAGATACATCAGCTCCTGCCCTGGAATCAGAACATCCAGTCTGGGGCTGTTCCAGATCTAAGGAGAAAAAAAATCATGTAAACAGCCTTCTCTAGAAGTCAAGGTGGTATAGAAGTTTGAGGATGAGAAGAGCTTCCTTAAGGGGGGGCGGAGCAAGATGGTGGATGAATAACAGCGTCACCAGGACTCTCTCCATAAAGGTTTGATTTTCCAGCTTGGATCCAAACTTTGGACACCGGCCAGACCTGAGCCCAGGCCCTCCCCCCCAACTCCTGAGCTAGAGAGACAGGGTTCCCCAATGGCTCTCTGCTCCGCAGAGGAGCAGAAAGCCAAACCCTCCCCCACCCCAAGCTCCCGCCATTGTCCCCTCACGCCGCCGATTGATCAGCTTCCCCTCGCAGGGCTCCCCTCCCTCCAGCACCCGATACTTGGACGTGCTTCTCTCCACAACCCCCCCCCCACAGTACACAGGCAGACGCGATCCTTGGGCAACCTGACCTAGCTTGGTTCCGGGGCCAGACCTCAGGTGGGTGATTGCCAGGAGGGCATGGCTGTCTCTCTGTGGAGGTTTGAGTTTCCAGCTGGGATCCAGGCCCCAAGTTGCAGGCGGAACTTAACCCAGACCCATTCTCTCCCCAGCTTTGGGACCACCACAGGGTTCCCCAGCGGCTCTATGCTCCTCAGGGGAACAAAAAGCTGAACCCTCCCCACCCCAAGCTCCCGCCATTGTCCCGATTGACCAGCTTCCCCTCGCAGGGCTCCCCTCCCTCCAGCACTCGATACTTGGACAAGCTTCTCTCCATGACCCCCCACCATGTACACAGGCAGACGAATCATTGGGCAACCTGACCTAGCTTGGTTCCGGGGCCAGACCTCAGGCAGCTGACTGGGAAACTCGACAGAGGCAGGTTCAGACTTGTACCTGCAAAGAGGGCACAGGCGGTCTCCGCAAGTACCATTGCCAGGAAGTAAAGTGGGCTGAATAGCACTACCCAAGGTGCTTGAGTCCCACTCCCCTACCTGGACATGGGCAGAAATCAACGGAAAAAAAACACAGAAATCAAAGAAGGAACTCCCCAACCCAGGGCCCTTAGTCCCTTTATGGAACAGGAAAGTGGCAAGGAAGTAGAGGCAGCACAAATACAATCGCAAAGAGGGAATAATATGACTTCTAACCACAACTGCAATGCAAACATGAAACAGTTAATGGCTGATATGGAAATTATGACAAAAGACATGAATGAGATGAAGCTTTCTAACTCAAGCATAGATTCCAGACTGAATTTAATGGAGAGAAATATGAATGAATTCAGAAACACATTAAGTGAATTGAAGCTTAATCAACTAAGGGAAGAACTAGATAATCAATTGATTAAATTTGATGAGGACTTCAGAAAACTTAAAAATGATTATCAGGAATCCCAAGCAGAAACAAAAATAGATTGAAAATTGGATCTCACCAAAGAATTGGAGACTATAAACAAAATTAGAGCAGAAACCAATAATGAAAAGGAGATATTAAAAACCTCCATTGAATCAATCAGTCCCAGAGTTGACAATCTGGAGGACAGAATATCAGAAGTTGAAGACAAGTCAGAAGGAATTAATAAGGATGTCATAGGCTTCAATAAATTCAAGAAATCAAGTGAGCAAAATTTGAGGGATCTATGGGATACCATAAAAAGGCCCAATATTAGAATCTTGGGGATCCCAGAGGGAGAAGAAACCCAGGCTAAGGGAATAGGAAATATCTTCAACAGAATTATTCAAGAAAACTTTCCCTATTTAACAAGAGAAAGCCCACTCAACTTTCAAGGGGCCCAGAGGACTCCAAACAGACAGGACATGAAGAGGAATTCTCCAAGACACATTTTAATTAAGATGCCTAACATAGAAAGCAAAGAGAAAATACTCAAAGCTCCTAGAGAAAAGCAAACCATTACTTATAAAGGAAAAGCCATCAGACTTACGTCAGACTTCGCATTAGAAACCATGAAAGCCAGAAGGCCTTGGAATAATTATTTTCAGGGCCTAAAGAAGTATGGCTTGCAACCTAGACTACTCTACCCAGCAAAGCTATCCCTCATGATAGATGGAGAAGTGAAAGTGTTCCATGAAGTAAAACAGGTCTACAACTATTTGAACACAAAGCCAAAATTTCAGAAGATCCTGCAAGAGATATCCCACACAGTAGAAACAAGAAATCTACCTCAGAAGAGTACCAGAGATCAGGCACGACAATCACAGTCAGTGCGCTAATAACAGCACCACAGACAACAAACCCTGTTAACCCTTCATCATGGCAGGGCTTAAAGCAAACCTCACTGTTATATCACTGAATATAAATGGACTTAACTCCCCTATAAAAAGACACAGACTTGCAGGGTGGATGAGAAAAATGGACCCTTCCATCTGCTGCCTTCAGGAAATGCACTTTACTTCTAAAGACAGCAATCTTCTTAGAGTAAAGGATGGAAAATGGTTTATAAGGCATGTGGAAGTAAAAAGAAAGCAGGTGTGGCTACATTAATCTCTGACAAAATAGACTTTACACCAAAATCAATTAAAAAGGATAATGATGGTCACTTCTTACTCATCAAAGGAATGATCCAGCAGGAAGATATCACCATCATGAACATATATGCACCAAATTTGGGTGCAACACAGTTCATAAAGGAAACCCTACTCAAAAATAAAGCAGAAATAGACTCTAATTCCATCATAGTAGGAGACTTTAATACACCTCTATCAGCTCTAGACAGATCAACCAAACAGAAGATCAGCAGGGACATAATGGAGCTTAATGACACCATTGACCAGCTGGGGATAACGGATATATTTACAAAACATTCTACCCCAAAGACACAGAATATACATTCTTCTCAGCAGTGCATGGGACTTTTTCTAAAATTGATCACATCTTATGTCACAAATCTTCCCTAAACAAATTCAGGAAGATTGAGGTAGTTCCTTGCATCATATCAGACCATAGTGCCTTAAAGGTAGAAGTAAACAATGGAACAGGATCCAGAAAATACACAAAGATGTGGCGCCTGAATAATTCACTCCTAAAAAGTGATTGGGTCATCCAAGAAATAAAACAGGAAATTCAGAATTTCCTCGTAATATATGATGACAATAACACATCATATCAGAACTTATGGGAAACAATGAAGGCAGTCCTGAGGGGAAAGTTCATCACGCTAAATGCCTTCACATCAAAGACAGAGAGGTCTCAAATCAATCGCCTAACCACCCATCTAAGATCATTGGAACAGATGGAAAAAGCTAACCCAAGGAGCTCAAGATGAAAGGAAATAATTAAAATCAGAGCTGAAATTAATGAATTGGAAATCAAGAAAATAATTTTTTAAATAAATAAATCAAAGAGTTGGTTCTTTGAAAAAGTTAATAAGATCAACAAACCCCTGGCCAATCTAATCAAACGAAGAAATGAGAAAGCCCAAATCAACAAAATCAGATAGGACAATGGTGAGATCACAACAGATCCTGAAGACATTGGAAGAATCATCAGGTCATATTTCTAAAAACTCTACTCCACAAAATTAGAGAACCTGGAAGAAATGGATAAGGTTTTGGACAACTATCAAATGCCAAAGCTTAACCCAGAGCAGATAAAAGCACTAAATAAACCTATCACATCCACAGAGATTATAGATGTAATCAAAAACCTTCCCAAAAGGAAAAGCCCAGGACCAGATGGTTTCTCAACTGAATTCTACTAAGCCTTCATCACAGAGCTGAAACCACTCTTTCTGAGACTTGTTAGAAACATAGAAAAAGAGGGAAGGACTCCAAACACCTTCTATGAAGCTAACATTGCCCTAATCCCCAAACCAGGCAAGGATGCAACAAGAAAAGTGAACTATAGACCCATATCTCTGATGAACTTAGATGCAAAATTCCTGAACAAAGTCCTAGCAAACCGGATACAATGCTACATCAAAAATATTATCCGCCCTGATCAAGTTGGCTTTATCCCAGAGATGCAGGGATGGTTCAACATACACAAGTTGATAAATGCAATACATCAAATTAATTGGCTCAAACACAAAAATCACATGGTTATCTCAATAGATGCGGAGAAGGCTTTAGACAAAATTTAACACCTGTTCATGTTCAAAGCTCTCAAAAGAATAGGCATAGATGGCCTATTCCTCAACTTAATAAAGACAATTTACAAAACTCCTAAAGCACAGATCATTCTCAATGGGGAAAGACTCAAGGAGTTTCCACTCAATTCAGGAACAAGACAAGGCTGCCCACACTCACTACTGCTCTTTAACATAGTGCTTAAAGTTCTAGCCCAAGCAATTAGAAAAGAGAAGGGCATAAAGGGAATACAAATTGAAAGGAAGAAATTAAACTATCCCTCTTTGCAGAAGACATGATACTTTATATATCAGACCCAAAGAATAGTATAAGTAATCTCTTGAAGGTGATTAATGCCTTCAGCAACGTGGCAGGATACCAAATTAACACAAAAAATCAGTAGCCTTTCTTTATGCAGAAGACAAGCAGACAGAAAAAGACATAAGAGAGACTGTCCCATCTTCTATAGCCTCAAAGAAAATCAAATACCTTGGAATATCACTAACCAAGGTTGTAAAGGACTTATATCAGGAAAACATTGAAACACTCAAGAAGGAAATAGAGGAGGACGTGAGAAGATGGAAAGATATTGCATGTTCATGGATAGGGAGAATCAATATAGTAAAAATAGAAATCATGCCAAAAGCGATTTACAGATTCAATGCTATGTTGATAAAAATCCCAACCTCTTTCTTCACAGACATAGAAAAAAATAATCTCTAAATTCATGTGGAAGGGCAAAAGACTCGGATAGCCAAAACTATTCTAAGTAAAAAATCCTACTCAGGAGGTATCACCATGCCTAACTTCAAAACCTACTACAAAGCCATAGTAACGAAAACAGCATGGTACTGGCATAAAAACAGAAAGACAGATCAATGGAGCAGAATTGAAGACCCAGCTTTGAATGGAAGTAACTTCAGTTATCTGGTCTTTGACAAGGGGGCCAACAATGTATGCTGGGCCAAAGATAGCATCTTCAACAAATGGTGCTGGAGGAATTGGATAAACACGTGTAAAAAAATGAAAATAGACCCACTCCTTTCACCGTGCACAAAAATCAACTCCAAATGGATCAGAGACCTTAATATAAATTGGTAACCATGAACACCCTGGAAGAAAAAATAGGAGGAACTCTACATGTAATAGGAGTTGGAAAAAATTTCCTGAGCATATCTCCAGCAGTTCAGGAAATACGACACTTAACCAAAGGGACCTGATCAGGCTCAGAAGCTTCTGTACAGACAGACAAACCATACTCAGAGCCAATAGACCCCCTTTAAATTGGGAAATGATTTTCGCCAGTTACAACTCTGACAGAGGCCTAATTTCCAAAACCTACAGAGAACTCAAAAAAATTAATAGCAAAAACCCAAATTGCCCCCTCACAAAATGGGGTACTGATCTCAACAGAGAATTCACAGAGGAGGAAACACAAATGGCCTTGACTCATTTAACAAAGTGTTCAGCATCCTTAAGCATCAGGGAAATGCAAATCAAAACCACAATGAGATACCATCTTACCCCTGTCAGAATGGCAATCATAAAGAAAACCAACAACAATCATTGCTGGCAAGGATGTGGGGAAAAAGGAACCCTCATTCACTGCTGGCGGGATTGCAAACTTGTTCAACTGCTATGGAAAGCACTGTGGAGACTCCTGAACACAATAGACATAGAACTACTAATGGACCCAGCTATCCCTCTACTAGGCATCTATCCACAAGATGTCACATCTTGACGTAGAAACATTTGTACAACCATATCTATAGCAGCTTAATTCATAATAGCCAAGAATTGGAATCAACCCAAATGCCCATCCATGGAGGAATGGACAGAGAAACTGGTATATTTACACAATAGAATTTTACTCAGCTGAAAGGAAAAATGAAATATCAAAATTTAGGAAAAAATGGTCTGACTTTGAGCAGATCTTACTAAGTGAACTCTCAAAAGAACAGAGAATAGAACGCTGCATATTTTCCCTCATAAGTGGTCCTTACCAAGGATAACTGTTTTCTTTATGCAGACTATTAGAAAGAAGTGAGACGTTATGAATGAGGGGTAAGGGATGGGGGAGGGGAATGGCTTAAGCATGAGAATAAACCATATTAGGTTCAAAACTATAAAATCCTCAAGTGCATACTGTTACCTATTGAGAAAGTAGTGAGCGTTGCCTGGCAAGAGGGGCGATGAGTAGTAGGGGAGAGAGTATAAGCCTGTGAATAATTAGATCAGCCTGACAACTCCTGGTTCCAACCACTGGTTCCTTCCCTCACTGAGCTGTTGACCAAAGCTACTCATGAGATTCCAACAACAAGACAGAATTCTGTCAAAGCTCTTGAGTGCCCTCCCCAGGCCTAAGGCAAAACCCTGTTGCTGAAGAAATCGCAGAATGCCATCGATCAGCATCGAGAGACCCTTCAACGTCCGGAACGGTTTCCAGCCCCCAGAAGGCAGTTAGTATAGTGCTGGAAGGCACTGCACAGGCTGCCAGGGGAAACTGATCAATGACAGCTGGAGTAAACAGAGACCACTGACACAAAACACAATCTGCAGTCATGAGTAGGCTGACCACACCTCCTACTAGGAGAGACAGCGAACCAAGAAAGGAGGACTTGTGTAATGGAGGAGCCTGGGCCTGGGGGAGACAATCAACAGCTTTCAAATTTGGCCAATTTTCCCCTTAGTGAGGGAGACCCCTTTTCTGGAACTTGGGATTCAGGGCGATAGGCACCGGATCCCGTACTCTTGGGCTCCCAAGACAAGATGCACTATGAGAGCGGTTGATGGGGAGACTACTAAAAATAGAATCTAGGTAATCCAGAATTGTGTATATTTGTTAACCTACACTGATCTCACTCTCCGATGGAGATTGTGTTTGTATTTTTCAGGATGCAGCGAGAGAGCTGGGGCCCATCTAACCCTACCAACTGACTGTA
>PVHP010037334.1:0-17423 GCA_004024765.1 Zapus hudsonius
TCTTGAACCTGAGGAGAATGGCAGAGGTTTGGCCAACAAGCAAGTCCCACAGTTTGCCCCCAGCTGCTGCTCCTGGCCCCTCCTCCTTGCTGTCAGGCCTTTAGTAAGTACTAGGACTGGCCCAAGGTCCACTCTGACTACCTTGAAGAAGATCAAAGTCCCAGGAAAGAAAAAGGACAATTCAGTTCAGCACAACTTTCCAGAAATTGTTTTCTCTCTCATTCATAAAATTAAACTCTGAGCTCAGCTTTTGTTGTTAAGTTTCATTTTGGCCATATCAAGAATGAAATTTTTCTCACCAGTGTCCAAAAATATCTGGTTGTAATAATCACTATACACTACTATACAAACAGAATTGACATTCAACCTTTTGTGAATCATGGAAAATTCCAGACTCATTAGGTCCCATGAATGAGCTTCCTAGAACCCCATAGAACACTAGAGTAAGAACTGAGGGGCCATAGAACACTGGGGTAAGAACTTGAGGCCCCCCTTAGGTCTTAAGTATGTTCTCATTCGCCACTACAATGGGAGCCTGGCCCTTCTTCCCATCTATCCCCCAAGTAGTTCTGCCCACAGGAAACTCTCCTAGGGCACCAAGCAGGCACGAGCCAAGTCTTGTTCATCCCGGGACTCTTCCCAGCAGCATCTAATAGTCACTGACAGGCATTCATTGAATGTGCTCGGCATGCACCGGGCCCCAGGGTTAATGCCCAGCACCAAAACAATACATCAGTAAATAAAAGCACGTAGTCTCCAACAAACCCATAAGCCATTATTCAGGTACCAAATGATCCGGTAGAGAAGAGGGACGAGCCACCAGACAGCCTCAGCCTTGCAGCTGGAGGAGAAGCGATCTGTGGCACTAAGACAGAGATGTGTTTGTGCATAAACCCTCTCATTCTGTGAAGTGACTTTGATCAGAATAATGTGAGATATAGGGTAAGCTGCATAAAACTTGAGGCTAGATGTACTTTAGTTTTATCTTTATGAAGAAAATCCACCACAACAACATTCTCCTCCCTAGATAAGGATAGGCAGAGGGCATGGCCTCCCTCCCGGGCCTGAGAGAAACTTACATAGCACAAAGCAGGCTCTCCACGGGGCCCACACTGCAGTAAGAGTCCGTTACCTCTCTCACTTCTACTCAGAGCACATCTGGGTGGGTAGAGGACAGGGGACTTTTCCAAGGGGTACTTTTATCACTTTATAGCTTTTACAACTTACATTGAATGTTACTGGTCAATAACCAGCAAGATGTTTATATCCATCCGTTATATCAGCTTGAGAAAAACTATGTTGCTCAGTTGTTTTTATAACCTATAATCACTGTTTATTATGGGGGGATGAATAAAGAGAAGAGTGTTCCTTGTCCCCTGACACTGTTACTTTGAGAGAAGGACACTAGACTTCTGGGGCTGTCACAATGAAGGAAGCACCACCGACTGGAAGGTAAAGTGACAGGAATTATTCCTTAGTCCTAGAGGCTGACAGAGACTAGAGGGGGCAAGTGGATTGGTTTCGTTCTCCTTGGCTTGTAGAGGGTGTCGTGTCCCAGTGTCCTGCACATGTGTGTCTTCATTTCTTCTTACAAAGACACAGATCACCCAGGATCAGAACTCACCCCAGTGATCTCATTTAACATTATCACCTCCTGAAGGCCCCACCTGCAAACACAGCCATGTCTCGAGGGCTGGAGTCCTCAGCATATGAAGCTGTCAACACACAACTCAGCTGCTAAGCAGTAACCAGAGGTTAAAAGGAACAGGATCGTGAACTTTCTCAGAACACCAGAGGAAGTGGAACTCCCAGGATGTGAGTCTCCACATTCAAGGCTGCTCTGAAATGCTCCGGAGTGGAATCTCCTCCAAGGCCCTAAGGGCTGACTGAGCTCTGTCTGTTAGGCTGTCCCCAGGAGTCTGCAGACAAGGGAGCAAGTCATAGAAACAAGGGAAGAAAATATTGGCTTGGGAGACTTTATTGTACTTTAAATGTTTATTTATTTGTGGGGAGAGGGAGGGTGCACATCAGGGCCGCTTGCCACTGCAAATGAGCACCAGATACTTTCACTACTTTTTGTCCGCATTTATATAGATGGCTTGGGAATTAAAGCCAGGCTGATAGGCTTTGCAAACAAGTGCCTTTGACCAATGAGACATCTTTGCAGCCCTTGGGAGATTTAGCCTTTGATTCCTTCAACAGATCAACCTGACTTGGGTTCTGGATCCTATTTGCCATTTGTTACCCCGGAATCCCTAATTAGGTTCACGGTCCTCAAGAAGCCCTGTGAGCCCACTAAGTGGCAAAGTCCAACTTAGCCCGCTCTAACCCCCATGAGAAGCGCTGGCTGGCCAACAGACACAATTAAATGTCAGACTGCCTGCCTCAGACGCCAACTTGGGAGAAAAAGAAGAGAAGTTACCAGAACCCTGGCTTTACTTCCCTTGAAAGACCAGCAGGGTCTTCACACAGAAAGCCCCAACAATCTCAGCCCGGGGCTCACCTCTCCTCAGGGCTTGGGCTCCCGTTTCCTGCTTCTCTGCAGCTCTATGAGGAATAATTTTCAGGGGAAATTTCTGCATGCCTGTCACAGACAGAATCAGCTCAAAGGGATGAAACCTTTGTCACAAGTTTACACAGGTTATGGCTCCAAGGCCAAGCAATGTGAGGGGCAGTGTGGGTTTTCTTTGGCTTGAATCCAAGCAGACACTGCTTGTACGGAATATATTAGAATTGATACCCAAAATGACGGCTCTACATTCATTATGTTCCCAACATTTGTCCCAGATCAGAAGTTAAATGTGAGTCTATTGTCAGAGCCAGGTTCTGGGAATTCTCAGTGTTCAAAAAGTGTCTCCTCGGGACACTCTGTACCCAATGGACTCAAGGATTTGATAAGGACTGAGGACAAATCACTTGCTCAATAACTGGCCCAAGAGTCTGTGGCTGAGTCTGACTCAAAGACTGGAGCAAGAAGGCCAAGTTCTGGCTGGACTTTCCGTGTAGAGCCAGAGCACACAGGAGGGAGGGCTTCCTCAAACCCCAGTTATCAGGCAAGCCCAAGGCCTCTAATCAGATTCCTGTCTCGTATCTTCAGAAAAGGAAAACAAAGTTTACATGTGATGGTAAAATACTTCCTAAAGAACCAAAGAAAAAATCATAACTCCAACTGAATCACAGATTAACTCTTTCATTTCTGACCACTTAAAATGCCAAGTGCATCAAGTGAGTGTGACCATTTCCCCAAGGAAAATCCAGGCCTCAGAATCATTGCCACTCTTCCTCAGCTACAACCTGATCAGCCAAGAAGTGTATCACAATGCCCCACTGTGATGTCATAATTACAAAATCTGACAATATAATGTGCCAAAGTGACATCACAATGTACCATTCTTGTATCACAACAACTCACTCTGACATTAGAATGCACCACTGTGAAATAACAATGTCACGTGGTGACAACAAATGCCCAACTGTGACATCACAATGCCAAATTGTGATATCATTATGCACAACTGTGACATCACAATGCCCACAGTGACATCACAATGTCCACTCTGAAATCACAATGACCCACCGTGACATCACAACAACCCACTGTGACATTACTGAGCCCAATTGTGACATCACAATTCCCCAGTGTGAGCTTATAACACACCACTGTGAAATCACAATGCCACATGTGACAATACAATGCCCAACTGTGACATCACAATGCCCCACTGTGACCCTGCAGTGGCCATCACAATGCCACCCTGATATCACAATGCCTTACTGTGGTATCACAATGCCCAGTGTAACATCAGAATGCACAGTGTGTCATCACCATGCCTGACTTCAAATCACAATTCCCGACTGTGACATCAAATACCCACTCTGACATCATAATGTTCCACTGTGGAGCCAAAATCCCCACTCTGACATCACATTGCCAAACTGTCATCACAATGCCCAACTCTGGCATTACAATGCCAACTCAGAAATCACAATGACCCACCATCATATCACAATGCCAACTGTAACATCACAATGTAGTACTGTGATATCACAATGCCCTACCCTGATATCAAAATGCCCAATCTAACATCAAAAATCACTTGTGTGACATCACCATGCCTAACATTGAAATCACAATGCACCAGCGATGGGTAATTAACAGTAAAGCACAACACTGGTGCTGGTTGGTGTTTTCCTAACAAATTAGGCAAGATTTCTGGTGCCTCTGCAGAAACCCTGCACTATTTCCTTATTGCCCCAGTGGAGATTTCCAGAGATTCTGACCTCACGTCGTGCCTATGCAAAGCAACTCTGCCATCTACATCAAGAGGGTAAGAGTTTATCTCCTCCCCTTGAGGCTGGGCTCATCCTGGCTTTGTCGCATGACCTGTTCTGACCGATGGAATATGATAAAACAATCCCCTCCTCTTCTTCTTTTTTCTTCTTCCCCTCCTTTTTATTGGAGGAGGGGCAGGGAGCTGGTCTGAAACAGGGTCTCACTTTGTAGCCCAGGCTACACAGCAATCCTCCTGCTTTAGCCTCTTGATTGCCAAGATAATAGTATGTACCACCATTCCCAGTTTAAAAACAGTAGGACTTCAGAAACTGTCTTAAAGCTGCAGGTGTTGCTTCTGCCTCCCAGACCCATGGGTGCACTCAGCGGTCTTGCTATAGGAGAGATATAGCTCTAGGTAAGACAGGACTTCAATGGGAGGTGGACACCCATACATCCAGCCCCCTGTGAATCACTGAAAATGAGTATGGGCACATTGGGCCTTTCTGCCCAGCCCACCTTGCACTTCTTCCTTCCCTGGGGCAGGGATACTGGTGCATGTCCCATTCCTTTCAACATCTGTAAATAATGCAGAATGTAAAATGTCCCAAGCTATAACAGACACACACAAGACAGCATGTCAGCAGGACATCTCAGCAGCCAGGGAGACAAGGACATGGGCATGTTCCCTCAGGACTATAACCCTCATCCAAACAGCCTCGATAAACAACTACTGTGTCATATGTGTTTTTTTTTGGGGGGGGGGGCAGGTCAACAGGAAAGACTGCCACCTGGTCATTACAGGACAGAGGACTTGTATACTTTCAAGGAGATGCACATAGAGATGTCATGACCCCACGCTTAGACCTTTCTAATGCCCTCCTCCTCATCTCAATGAAAAGGTCCAAGAAGAAGTGACTTTAAACTAGTGCACTGTTAGTTAGTGAGAGTTAGTGGTGTGTGCAGCTTCTGTGAAAGAGAAGTGTGTACTTCCAGCCACACTGGCTTCACACTCAGAAAGAATGACCTTGTCCCCCAGGTTCCCAGAAGGCGAGGGCCTTGCTATGATTGAGGCCGAAACCTAGCCAGACGACAGTTCACCTAAGCTGATGTGGGCCTCTCTTGCGTCTGCCGTGGCCATGAAGAATCCGAGGTTTCCATCTGAACCCAGCCACAGGCTCCTCTGGTCCAAGGCCCTGGTTCCCAGCGCCATTTGCCCATGGTGATAAGGAAGAGCTGCACGTGACCAGAGGAGAGACTGGAGAGGATTTATAGGGAAAGTCCCACAGCACAGAGATGTCTCCTGTGGCTGTCATCGAAGGGGGAAAGGAGATCCACTCGTTCTTTCACGCACACCATTCACAACGGGCAGTCCAGTGCCACACCTCAGGGCAGGGTACTCGAGAGCAGAAAGAAAGGAGGAGTTTTCTTCAGGAATTCTGTGGCTAAGTGGGCAATGTAGGAAATTTTTCTCAAAGACATTTTGTCCAAAGTGTCCAACAATAATACAGTGAATAGTTAGATTCTCATCAACTTCTCTCTGTCCTAAGAAAGTTGATAATAAAAGATAATAAAAGTTGATATAAAGAAATAATAAAATTTAAAAAACTAGTTTTCAACTTAGCATCAACTCTCAAAGAATGGTTTATCCAAAATTTTAATGTCAAGTAGCTAATTTAAGTCTATATAAATTTACTAAATCCTGTAAAAAAAGAATGGCTTGGCCAGGCATGGTGGGGCACACCTTTAATCCGACTTGGGAGGCAGAGGAACAATGAAAGCCATGAGTTTCAGAACAGTCTGGGACTACAGAGTCCCAGGGCAATATGGGCTTAGAGAGAGAGCACACCTCAAAATAAAACAAAACACCAGTGGCTTGCTGCACTTTACAAGTTAAAATTATTTAGTGGAACTGGACTGTGTAGAGACACGTTTCAATCCTGGAAGAACAAGGGATAATGGGCTTCTAAGGAAAGTGGCTCTGCAAATCTCTATCTATCAGCAGCTTGGTTCCAAACTCTCCACACAGAAAGTACCCAATCTCAGCAGATGCAGGACCACCATAAAATGCTTCTTTGAAGCCTTCCTACAGGTACACCGAAGTTTTATTTTTACTCCAGTCTTTCCTTGAAGGCCTCGATCTCTCTTAAATGAGCTTTATGAACGACACAGTGTTTTCCACATGGGTATGGGTTCCCTACTTCCCACTTGCTTACGACTGTGCTCTGGCCTTCTTCCAATTTCCCTTAAGTAAACCTCACAATTTGTGGTTTCTCTCTAAATAAAGTTAAAAAATTCATATTTTATCCTTTGAGTCTATCTTTATCAATTATTTTTTAAAAGTAGGACAGGACCCAAAATTGGGGTTCATAAACTTGGGGAACCAGTCCTGAACCTGCCAAATCCTGCATCAAACAGAGCACATTGCTCTACCAGGAGCCACACAGAACCCCTTTCAGGTGGGCCCGCCGGAAGTAGATGCAGTGATGGAGTCAATTAAATGAGGTTTGTTCACTTGAAAGCAGATGGCATTCTCGGGAAGACAATTCAGAAAACACCCTGCCCTTCCTGTTTAAAATGCAAGCCGACAGCTGTCAGTGGCTGGTTACTCTTCAAGAAGGAAAGTAACCACAATTGCAGAAAATACCTTCCAGCACCTGAAAGGGAGGATGTGTATATTATGTTGTCTGCCTGAGGATGAAGGCTGCCCTCTCAAAACAAGAGCGAGCTCCCAGAAGCCACCATCCTGGCTGAATTCAGTCCACAAGAACTCCAGGAAGGTCACCGAGGAAGACGTTGAGCTCCAGGTTACATGGCTAACACAGGTAGTCAGAATTCAGACCCAGGTTTCTTATTTTTTTCCCTTCATTAGAGGCTGTTTCTGATAGCTATGTGTGGAAATTTCTATCCAGAATTTCCGTTCTCAAAAAAAAAAGAAAGAAAAAGCTAGACAAAATAAAATGAATAATCCTAATAAAACCTTATTACATAATTTCAGGTAGTAAAGAACTCACCCAGAGGACAGGATATATTCACTATGATTTGTTGTTTTTTTTTTTTTTTTTTTTTTTTTTTTTTTTTTTTTTTTTTTTTTTTTTTTTGTTTTTTTTTTTTTTTTTGTTTTTCGAGGTAGGGTCTCGCTCTAGCCCAGGCTGACCTGGAATTCACTATGTAGTCTCAGGGTGGCCTTGAACGATTTGTTTTTTTGTTTGTTTGTTTGGTTGGTTGGTTGGTTGGCTGGTTTTTCTGAGATAGGGTCTCATTCTAGCCCAGGATCACCTGGAACTCACTATGTAGTCCCAGGCTGACCTCCAGCTTACATGGACCCTGCTACCTGCTGGGATTAAAGGTGTGTTTCACCATGCCTGGCTCACCAAGTATGTTTTGGTGGTGATGTTTTTGTTTGCCTTTGAGCACCTTCCAGGACCCAACACCTACTGTGGGACCCCACGGCAAAGTGGCATCTGATTTTGATACTCACCTGTGTCCTTCCTCAGTGTCACAGCCTGGCTATTGGTCAGATGGCATCTATTTGTCTTCCTGGGCCTCTAGCTGGCAGACAACCTCCTCCTCACCCTACCTAAGTCTATGAGGAAAGTGGACCTCAACCAATAAACACACTTGCTTGAACTTGTTGAATGTTGGGGGTCAGCAAGGGACCTTCTTACTTGGGTTAGACTCTGGAATCACAGCAATGAAGAACAGAAGCAGCTCAATAGTCCCAATTCAAACAAAACCCACCTGAGCTACAGTGGGTGAGTGATTACCCACAGACACCTGCAGATGTGGTACGTCATCACCCAAGGACACCTGAGCAATGATGAGTCATCATCCACGGACACCTGCAGATGTGGTTAGTCATCACCCACAGACACCTGCAGATGTGGTGAGCCATCACCCACGGACACCTGCAGATGTGATGAACCATCATCCATGGACACCTGCAGATGTGGTTAGTCATCACCCACAGACACCTGCAGATGTGGTGAGTCATCACCCACAGACACCTGCAGATGTGGTGAGTCATCACCCACGGACACCTGCAGATGTGGTGAGCCATCATCCATGGACACCTGCAGATGTGGTGAGTTATCACCCATGGACACCTGCAGATGTGGTGAACCATCACCCACAGACACCTGCAGATGTGATGAGCCATCATCCATGGACACCTCCAGATGTGCTGAACCATCACCCACAGACACTTGCAGATGTGGTGAGCTATCCCCATGGCCACCTGAGCAATGGTGAGTCATCATCCATGGACATCTGCAGATGTGGTGAACCATCACCCACGGGCACCTGCAGATATGGTGAATCATCAGGTGGCCACCTGCGGCTATGGTGAGCCATCACCCACGGCTACTAACAACTGTGGTGAGGTATCACTGAGGCCACCAGCAGCTATGGTACGCCATCACGTGCAGCCGCCCAACGTCCCAAGGACCCATCAAAGGCAACACAGGAAAGTCATTTTCATTGTACAGTCTTTGAGAGTCCTTAAGGTGCATTGACCTGGCCCAAGACCCATGTAGATAGAACACAAGGGCCTAAGCACAACCCCCTACAGGCCTCTGGCTTCCTGCACATGAGGTACCACAGCTGGTAACAGATTACAGCCATAGTCAAGTTGAAGGGCAAACTGATACAGAGATTCACTTCAGGGATGTGTTAAAGCCTACTTTATTTGCTACAATATAATACAGACTGATAACTGGTAATTTTGAAAAAAAATGTTAAGTGCAGATTTAAAATTACAGTGCTCATTTCAAACAAATTATTATCTCAAAAGAATATAGCACAGTGACTAGTGAAGTAGAACTGTCACTGTGTGAACTTCACAGCACACACTTATTCAGAACCACTACAGCATCTCCAGGTGGTTCAGCTTCATGAACCACTGTCAGGTACTTGGGCCAATATTGACAGAAGTATCATTATGTGATGGGCTCTTGTATTCTCTTTGGCCTGTTGTTGGGTGGAAAAGTAAATCCTACACAAATACTGTTTAAATGTAAGCTCTCAAGAACAAATATGTCACCACAAAATGACATTTACACTGCAAACTACGTAAGACAATATGGTCCAGGGCTGGAGAGATGGCTCAACAGTTAAAGGGCTTGCTTATAAATATAAAGCCTGACAGTTCAGGTTCAGTTTCCCAGTACCCACATAAAGCCAGATGCACCAAGTGGTACATGTGTTTGGAGTTTGTCTACAGTGGCAGGAGGCCCTGGCACATTCATTCATATTATCTCTCTCTCTCCCTCCCTCCCTTTCCATCCCCTTGCAAATACAAAAATGGGTGGTGGTGCACACATTTAATCCCAGCGCTGAAGAGACAGAGGTAGCAGGATCACCATGAATTCAAGGCCAGACTGAGACTACATAGTGAATTCCAGGTCACCCTGGGCTAGAGCAAGACCTTACCTCAAAAAATCAAAAATATGGTCCTGCTAGTCCAGCTACACATTACAACCAGCTTCAAAGAGCTCATTTATCCATGAAGCTTGAGGCTGGAGGACTGTCATGAGTTCAAGGTGAGCCTGGGCTACATAATGAATTCCAGTCCAGCCTGGGCTAAAAACAAACAAACAAAAAGAAAGTTCTCAGTCTCTTCCTTATAAAACAATGATCTTGCTGGCCATGGTGGTGCATGCCTTTAATCCCAGCACTTGAAAGGCTGAGGTAGAAGGATCACTGTGAGTTTAAGACCAGTCTGGGCTCCAGAATGAGTTCCAGGTCAGCTTGGGTTACAGTGCCTCAAAAGCAAACAAAAATAACACAATGAACTCACCGGCCTTATCCAAGGAGGCTTCAGAAGTTTAGAACTAATGACACTATTTGCAGCCTAAATGATGTTGAGTTTTAAAAACACAGGTTGCTTCTATAACACACCCTACACATGGCTCACCGACTGAAGGTGAGCCCCAGGGTCGGAGTAAGGTTTCTCTGGTGGGAACTATTCAGGCAGGAGCTCAGGCCCAGCTTTCAATATATCTCCAAGGAGTTTTCCTCACCAAGTGAGTCAAAGAAGGTCAGTGAGCTCTGCCTCCCTGGAAAGGGACAAAAGTGCCCCTAAAAAGAGAATTTACAGATGCTTAAGGCTCTTCCCATCCTACTAACCACTTCCAAATAAAGAAAACTTAGAAAGGCAATGTGAGTATTCAGCCAGGAAAAGACAAGAAGGAAATAAATGCAAACTGCTAAGTGAAAGAAGCAAATCTGACAAGGTTTTATGTTGCAAGATTCCACTTACAGACACTCTGGAAAAGGCAAAATTATGGAGATAGCAAAGAAATCTGTAGTTGCCAGGGGCTTGAAGAGAGAGGGGCACGGAAGTATTTTTTTAAAGACAGTGAAACTTCCATACATGATACAATGATGACAGACACACTTGTCCACACTCATGGAATATGATTTACAATCTGAATATGAAATACCTCCCCCCCACACACACATATGTTTTGCTTTGGTTCCCAAGCTGATGCCTGTATTTTGGGAAGTGGTAGACACTTCAAAGATGGGCCAAGCTGGAGAAAGCAGGTCCCTGGGGGTGTTTTTGAAGGTTGTACCTGGTCTCCACGCTCTGGTGCTCCCTTTTCCTGTCTGCCTTAAAGTGAACAGCTTCCTCCTTCCAGGTATTTCCACCCCCATCATTCTTCTTCAACACTGGCACCAAATCAATAGATCCTGTGGACTACGGAATCCTTTGAAACCATGAGCTAAAGTTAATCCTTTCACCTTAGTTGCTTGAGTCAGATATTTTGTCACCATGATAACTATAGGCTCCAGGACACCGAGAATATGTCCAAATGCAAATTACAGGCTTAGAGTGATGATGGTGGGTCAATGGAGCTATCAGTTGCAACAGAGATATTTACAGTGGACGAGGCTGTGTATGAATGTGAGAGAGCTCTCTGTATTTTCTCTTCAGTTTTGCTGGGATCCAGAACTTCTCTGAAAACAACATCAATTGATTTTAAAAAGCAGCTAGCAAACAATAAAACATACAAACAAAGCTAGGGGATAGCTCGGTGGCACAGCGTTATTTGCTAGGACGTATGAAGCTCTAAATTCAATCTTCCGAACAGGAAAGATTCTAAACCACACAAGCTTGCACACACTTTTGGCAAACACCAATGGAAAGCCATCATCTGATATATCTACAGGACTCAGCCTGTTATTGCAAACTGGCTTATGTTCCTTCTGATCACATGTTACAAGCCAGTCATAGGAAAGACAGTACACCCATGACTCATGTCTCCCCTTAAACATCCTGATGAATTGTGACTATCCACCCGACCTTAAGATAAGAGGCTGAACTTACAGAAATTATTTTGCTAAAGCTAAAAAGCACCCAAGTGCACCAGAAGCCTGACAGACACATAAACAACAGGAAAGCTCCTAGCTCCCACAAGTTTGGGTTTTTGATTTGGAGTTTTTGTGGTTTTTTTTTTTTTTCAATGAAGAAATGTTTTTCTTTTTTTACTAATGAGTTTAAGTCTTTTTTTCCTATGAAAAGATATGGATCTGTCTGAAAAAAAGTCTACCACCAATGCTCTTGGGGAGATCAAGGTGGACATGTTGATCTTCAAGGCTTTAGGGCCCAGCACCACCAAAGTCATTCTCTTACAAATGCATGTGTCTCATTTGTCCTGGGGAATCACCATGACCCTGCCCCCAGCACAGAAAGGTTGGCCAATGCTCTGGAGCCTCAGAGAGGGTGACTCTGGACACACGTGATGGGGCAGAGAAGGACATCCATAATTAAGAGCTCAATACTCAGCAAAGCAGCAGTTCACATGGACTGTGTTCTTCATGGACACATCAGAACTTCTAAATAGATGCAGGGATGTCCTCACAGAAACACGCATGTGTGACAGCCCAGGCCCTGGTGCAGCAGATGAAGGACACAAGAGGCAGGGGGATGATGCTGTCTCTGCCAAGGGTTCTGGAGAGGTCTGGGTAGATACCTGGAGTCAACTGGATATGAATCTGCTATCTGGCCATGCCTTCTTGCTGTCATCACACAGTGAAAGGAGCAAGGAAACTTATTGGAATTCTTCATGTAAGGGCACTAACCACATTCATGAGGCTCTACCCACATGACCTATCACCTCCCAAAGGTCCCACCTCCCAATGCCACCACACAGAGGGTTAGATTGCAACTCATGAACTTGGAGGCATTCAGACCATAGCAGGTAGACTGGACTGCTTTCAGCTGAAAGTCCCCATGAAGATCAAAGGCCAGGTCTCTGCCTCTATCTGCTCATGGAACCTCATGGTCTGGCCTAAGGGACATACTGTCCCGTGACTCGGGAAAAAAACAACATCATCACCATAGAGGGGCCTCTAGTGCCCCCACCATGTCTCTGTCTCCCTGACGCCCCTCAGCATGACTCAGCTCTCTGTATGGACAATCTCTCCATGTCCTCAGTCCTGGAAGAGAGCCTGTAATGGTGGCATTGACAGAATGGAGCAATGTCTATGACACTCAGCCCCACCAGACACCAGCCACATGCTGCTGGGAAGGTTCTGAGCCCTTGTCCTCAGGAGCACCAATGGGGAAGGTATGTAGAGTGCACACCCATCAAGAAGAGGCTACACTGGGTCTGACTGAAAGCCAAGTCAACATCTTAACCAAAACTTCAGTTTCCCAAGGCTGCATTTAAGAAGACTACATAGTAACATATACACACAGTAGCAAAGACTTCAACCCAAATGTGATTTGTAACACATAGTAATGTGGAACCAAAACCAAGTGCAGTAATATGGAAGAAACGACATTCCAACTCCTGGAAGTCCAAGCGGCCTCTCTAGTTGCTGAGCTGAGCGAGAATTTATGGCTCTCAGATTCTTAGCACCATGGCATTAAATCTTTGGAATAAGAAGGTGCTTTGTTTATTGCTGGTGGTGTTCTCTCCTGATCCTCAAAGCTGTATGATAAAAAAATAAAGAAAGTGGATTCATTTTTTTTTTACCTACCAGGATCTGATAGGAGTAAAAGCTTATTCATCTCTCGGCAGACTGCCAATTGCTAAGGGTAGAAATGCCATAATCGGTGTCAGAGATACTTAAGGCTTCTGGAATAGTCTTTGAGCCCAAGAATCCAACCCTCCAAGTTGCCTGAAATGGCAGGAACAATGCAGGCTCCTTTCTGCAGCTGAGGTCGGAGGTGGGCTGCTTCACCATACAATCAGGTGAAGCAGGGAGGGTGTCAGGGCAGGCAGTTCAACCCTTCGATCACATGAACTATAAGACAAGGGCCACTGGAATAGAAATACTAAGGGTGATGGCACACTGAAGACCCTGGGCAGAAAAGGAATCTCTACAAGTCAGCTGTGCCAAAGTGGAATGCCCTTCACTTACGACAGCATTCAGAGGCACTGCTGAAGCACAACCCCTTTGACTACAGCACCCAGTAAGGAAGCTCAAATGAACACCGCCACCAACTGTGTGTGGACAACACCGTCCCCAGAGCAGAGCAGAAAGGGGGAACAGACCCGCTCTCTGCCAACCTCACTAAGCTTACAAAGTGCTCCCAGGTAGCTCATGGAGGAGGAGGTAGGGGCCGAAGAAGTGACAGAGACTACTGGTTTGCAGGCGCCCCCCAAGCTTCCTCATTTTCTAGTCTAGCTCTCTGTAAAAAAAAAAACACTTAAAGGAAAAGTCACGTCTTTGTTAAGAAAACTAGGGCTAGACCGCTTAAATTTTAACTCTGTGTGGGTACGTAAGCACAAGTCAGTAGGTGTATGTGGGAGGTGTGTGCATGTGTGTATTTGCAGTGTTAGTGTGTCTGTGTGAATACAGCAGTGTCTGTCTGGATGTACGCATGTGTGTTTGTGTGTGCTAGTGGATGGAGGAAACCTGACTCTCTGGTCCTCACACCAGAAAGCGTATGCATGCGATGCCAGTTCACAGTGTCCTGGATGCGCTTCTAGCACAGTCAGACGAAGGCAAGCTGGGAGTCTGAGGAACACCTAAGCCCTGAACTCCCCAACAATAGCAGAACCCATCTTCTTAGATCTACAGCCACAGGCGCAGCCCACCAGAACCTGACAGCCCCACAGATTGAGTCTGATGGCAACAGGGCAAAATTCTGCAGTTGTACTGCAGACCAACCTCACAGGTAGGAAACCCAGAGGTGCAGACACCAAGACGAAAGAAAACCACAAGCTCCTTCCTTGACATCTTCATTTCCAGGCCATTTCGCTTCCCTGCTCATGACAGCCCTAAACTGGACAAGGTACAGCCAGGCCACCACAATCAGGGGCTACCTGACACTTTGGCCTTTCCAAGGACATGCAAACTAGGCCTGATGACCCCAACCAGGATATGCACCTACCCTCAAAGTGACCCAGCACTCTTTCAGGCCAGATGTGTTCCCAGGCCTCTCTATTCCCACTCCTCTTGCCCCAAGAACAGGTGCCAATGAGATCACTTGTCACTGAGAAAGACTAGTGGCATGGCCGGAAGATTACTGAAGTCTTATCTGAAATCAAATTCTTCAGAATTATTTTCTATAATTAAAAATATGGATTTCAAAGCTCCTCAGTTTGTTCTTGAGATGAAAGGTATACAGCCCTCTGAGCATTATCCACCAGCCAGCTCCGTCCATGAGTGCAGACCCCCTGCCCAGCCCCCCCCCCCCAATATCATTCAAGGAAGGCCAACTCACTCAGCTACAGAAGGTCCCACGGGAAAGCTACAGAATGCTTACCTGGGCTTCACATTTCTTGAGGCAGAAATACTTGCAGCCTGGAAAAAAAGAAAGACAGAAAGTGAGTCAAGCAGCCTTAACAGCAATGCTTTCCAGGTCTCCTTTGAAACAGTCCAGCAGGAATACCACAGCACAACCTCTGTCTGACAAAAGGGCAGCTTTGTTCTTGGGATATGAGCTGGAACAGAAAGCAGCGAGAACACAGCATCTAAGAACCGCATTCTAGCACATAAGTAGAGCACCTGCTTGGCATGGGCCAGAGTGCGGGTTCAATTCAATTCCTCATGAGGGAAGGAGGAGGAAGGAACAAGGGAGGGAGGGAGGAAGGGAGGGAGAAATGAAGGGAGGGAAATGGAAATTTCTCAGGAGTAGGTCATAAGTAGAATGATTAATTTTTCAAGAGGGTCATCCAGCCAAGCTGGATTCCCAAAGAAGAATGGTAGTAATCTGGGCAGCAAAAAGCATTTCATATGTAGAGAAATTATTGCTGATCTTTGAAACAAAAAGAAGAGACAATGATCTAAGGGTCAGGCATGTTTCCATCACTTCCACAAGACTCAAGAGGGGGCTGTCAAAGTAAATTCATGTCTAAATTCCTACAGGAGAAAGAATCCTTTGCCAGTCTATTATGTGAGCTGAGAGGTCCAGTGTCCTGGGAGCTCCCAACAATGCAGGCATGGGGCTGGAACCAATGCAGATTTTACAGACCGTCCCTAGGGTCCAGAGGCAAGGCCACATCTGTGCCTCGAGGAAAAAAGCCCAGGTGCGGTGATTCAGGCTCAGCCCTGGCAGAGAGGGCAGGGCAGAGGACAGTCAGAAACAAGCAACTCCACAGGCCTTCCTCAGAGCTCCACGGAGACATGGGGTGGGTGCCTCCCTCAGGTGTCTAGTCTCTACCCCTCCAGACGGGATGCAGGGGCACGTAGAGTCCTGTTTCTTCTCACAGGGCTGTCATGGTGTCAAACAGAATGTTTGAAGCTACAAAGTGATGGTCCAAGCTGAAGTATATGGTTCCCCATACAACAAAGCCCCGAATTCTAGCTTGGGCCCAGAGCTTAGGAAACCTTCCACTCTGTCCTGCCACTTCGTCTTTGCACAGAACTCAATCACAAAGGTAGGCAGAGGTTTCCGTGAAGCTAAAGGACAGACTAGCCCAGGCCCAGGCATTTGTGAACCCCAGTAGATATCACATTATCTTTGCATGATCTAGGTTTTCAATTGTCTCTATAAGCTTTTGAGGGTTTTTTTTTAAACTACTCACAAAACAAATATTTATTCTTCATCTAATGGGCATAACACACTGGATGATCAGAGATCTCAAATCAAGATAAATTCCACTGAAGGGGATGGGGGGGGGTTCCAAAAGAGTTTCAAAGCCCAGACAGAAGCCAGTCCAGCCAGAGGAAGACAGAGTCCTATGATGGGAGAAGGGCAGTGAGGCTTAGGGCTCTGGAAGAGTCACGGGCCTCGGGTGAGTGAGAATCACCCACACCCAGTGGACTGGCTCACATCACATGGCGGGCAGCTTTTGAGACAACTTTCAATAACCCTAGCCTCCATGTACAACGAATCAGGACCAGTCTGTGGGACAGGGTAGCATGGGGAGGGAAGACTGGGCAGCTACTGAAGCCAAAGGGCATGGTGACTTCCACCCTAGCAGAGCCAGATGCCATGTAAGAGAGCTGCAGAGAAGCCTATGTGGAGAGAAGCTGAAGCCTGCCAACAACCAGCACCTGACCAGCCCATCTCACAGGCAGGGCCCACCTCAGCCGGAAGCACAGCCTTTGAAGAGAACCTGAAGTTGAACTGCCTAACTCGTCAAGACCCACAGTCCAAAACCAAGAAGCAGTGAGGAGCCAGCCACAGCGTCTATGGTTATACAAAGTACGTGGCCTAATTAAGCCCAGCATGGCACAGGAAAATATGAAATTCAAAAGTCACAGTGAAACCCAGCCTCTGCCTCAGTTTCAGTGTCAGCAGACACATGTTTGCTGCCTTTATAACAAATAGAAAATGAGTCAGTGTCCAGTCGCCCACAGGAGAAAGCTCAGACTCCCAAGCACTAACCCTTCATCCTCAGAGGCCCGATGCTGGCAGCTGCCCATGTACCCCTTGTCCTCCCAGATGACCCTCCTCCCAATTCTGCACATGCCTTTGGGCCCACCCAACTGCCTCTGTGCCCTGAACCCCTGCCTTGTCAGGTCAAGGTCATCTTCACAGTCATCTCTGGACAGACAAGCTACAAGCTGGTGGATGGTCAGTGTCTTTGCTGTGTTACACCAGGCTCCCAATGGCAACACTAGCAGAATGAACAGCCAGCTCAGTACCTAGTGCCTAAAAGCTTGAATCCCATGGATGTCCCTGAACATCTGTCACACCATCAAGGAACCACTCATCGTTGCTCCATTTACTGATGGAAGACCAGGGCTC
>PVHP010037335.1:0-17398 GCA_004024765.1 Zapus hudsonius
GATGATGATCATGCTATATTGTATATAAGCAGAGGTTGTCAATAAAAAGTTTTTAAAAACTTCTCCTTTAGCTATTTTGAAATACAAAATGAATTAGAACACCTGTGCTTATCTTCGAGGTACAAGCTATTATCCTCTTCCATCTCATCTGGTGGCTGCAGCAGCCTTGTAGTGGGCATCTCTGCACCATCTTCCCCCATGCTGTCCACACCCCAGCACTAAAGCCAGGGATCTGCTGCAGTGTAATCTGGCCACTATCTCTCCTCAACTCAAAATAGTCCTTTAGTGTCTCATGTCACTCCAAATGAAATTCACAATGGATCATTGCCTCACAGAACATCACTTCTGAGTCATGCCTGCCTTCTCCCAGAGTAACCCTCTCCCACTCAATGCTCAGGTCACTTTATATGCCAGGTGGTTCCCCTTATAGACCTCTGCTCAGAACTGGTCTCCCTGCCTAAAATAATCTCCCTGCTTACAGTCTGCCAACCTGGTGATGGTATACTCATCTTTTAAGACAGCAATAGAAAACTTTCTCCATACTCCCAAATTGAATCAACTATTCCTTCCACTGTGCCTTGTAATTCAAAACCAGGAAATGTCTAGTCAGTGCCTCTGTGTGTTGTTATCCCCCTTTCCCATAGCTACAAATTAGTGTCTAAATTTTGTTTTATTTTTGTTTTTGTGATATGGTGTCATGTAACCCAGACTGGCCTTGAACTTGATATGTAGCTGATTACCTCCTGACTATCCTGCCTTTATCTCCTGAGTGCTGGAATTATAGGTATATGCCACAATGACCAGCTTTTCTACATATCTTTTTGCTTCCCTTTCTTTGTTATAAAAGAGAATAGTACAAATATTTGGTGCTGTTGGCTTTGCTTTTACAATGTTAGGAATAGAACCCAGGGCTTCACATATATGCTAGGTAAGTGGTCTACCACTGACCTATACCTCAAACTCCATAACTGATTTTTCTGTTGAATTAACAACATAGCCTAACTAAATGTGATTGTTCATACCTGTAACTCCAAACTTGAGAGGCTGAGACAGGAGGATTGCAAGTTACAGACCAACCTGGTCTACACAGAAAAAGCCTGTCTCCAAAAACAAGAATTTTTTTTTAAAATAAGCAAAACAAAACAATATATCCTAGAAATCATGTCCTGACAGTTCATAGAGAGTACACCTGCATGACACTCCCCTCTGAGTATGTTGAAGTCTGTTCCATCACTCTCCTTTGTGCAGACATTCAGGTGGTCTCTAATATTTTGTGGTGCTGGGGATGGAACTCAGGGCCTCATGAGCTAGACAAGCACTCTACCAATTCAGCTACATCCTTACCTCCAGTTTCTCAAATTTTGTCATAAACAATACTGCAATGAATACCTTTATGCATACACATTTTCCTATTGCTGAAGATAAATTCCTAGAAATTGAATTGATGAGTCAAAAGATACACAGATCCATAGGGAACCCAGCAGACAATGACAGATGAACAAGGGACCTATAACCACAGTCATTCAATCAACAAAGAATAGGCCATTGAGGCAGAAACCAAGGATTTTCGACACAAGGACCCCTAAGCTCGCAACATTAAAGCAGCCTTATTACTCACCCACCACGACTCAGAGAACTGAGCGGAAGAGGGGGCGGAAAGATTGTGAGAGCCGTGGTGGGGGAGACTGTCCGGAGGCATGGCACCCATCAGTAACAACACACTTGGGCCAGGAAGACCGGGCTGAGTACTAAGATATACAGGATCCCTTGCCACTAGGACTAATACAGACAGCCCACGGAGGAGGATATCCAACTGATCAGGGATGGGGGGGGGAATTGGGGAATTCGGGATAACAACGCATGGTTTGCCCACTAAATAATGTGACTCATTATGGACAATAAATATATATTTAAAAAAAAGACACACAGATAATTCTATGAGATACTGTCAAATTCCCCTACAGAGGCTTGTATTGATTTTTGTTCCCCACCCCCATGCCCAACCTCATAGGAGAATGACCTAGGCTGATCTGGAAATCACTCAGTAGTCCAGTGTGGCCTTGAACTCATGGTGATCCTCCTATCTCAGCCTCTTGAGTATTGGAATTAAAGGCATGCACCTCAGTGACCAGCTCAGCCTCAAATCTTTCTTTCTTTTTAAAAAAATATTTATTTGAGAGAGAGAGAGAGAGAGAGAAAGAGGCAGACAGAGAGAGACAGAGAGAGACAGAGAGAATGGGCACGCCAGGGCCTCCAGTCACTGCAAATGAACTCCAGACACATGGGCCCTCTTGTGCATCTGGCTTTACACTGGGGGATCAAACTCAGATCCTTCTGCATTGCAGGCAAACGCCTTAACCACTAAGCAATCTCTTCAGCCCTCAAATCTTTCAAGAAGAGGTTTTCTCAGAACCTCAACTAGCTCCATTTCCTAAATTGCCTTATATTTGCAATTGACCTACCCCAGTGGCCAAGAAAGCCTGACTGGGGACTCAGACAACCTTGTCCCTTGAATTTTCACAGCTTTCACCCCACAGGGAGCAATAGATGAAGCCAAGCCTTACATTTCTCGAAATGCTCCTGTATCTTTTGCTTGCACATTCAATGTGGAGACAAAACAAGCAAATTACAGTGGCTGCAAGTGCACAAGGCCTATCAGAAGGTACTGAAACTTGACCTAACTAGCTTGAAAAACACAGAAAGAAGTACAAGGACAGTTTAATACTTTTATATACTCAGCAAGTACCAATTTGGTTTGTTTCAAAGGCCCTCATAAGAACAGATATCCATTTTATAAATAAACGATTCCATTGAGAAAAATAATAATAAAAGTAATTCATTGTGCTTCAAGGATCACATGATTTTACACTCATATTATCTCATTTGATCCTTACAAAAGAAGCACGTATGTGGGAAAAATTGCTTCTCTGGCCAATCTTTGATGTGTATTAAGTGGTTGGTGGATTTTAATTGTGATATAACTAGCTAGACTTCAAAGGGTTAACTAGAGCTGAACTAGAAACAACCTAGACTTATTAGAGACACAGAGTTGGAGGAGGCCTGGGAGCAGGAAGTGGTCAGGAAGCCAAGTGGGCCCCAGGCTCAAATTTCCCTGACCAAGAGCCTCAGATGAATTATGGTGGAAAACCCCCAACTGTATTATATCCTCTCCCTTTAATTTAGGCATTTAATAAACAGATCACATTGTTCTCCAGAAATGAGGAATATTAATCATTTCCTTGGACCCAGAGTTCCAAGCAGCCCTTGTGGCTTTGTTTGGACCTTCAAAAGAACTTGTGCAGACAGAATTTTTTATGCTTGTCTATTAAATATTCACTAGACTCCCCTGCTATGGTTAATATCTTTAGGAAACTAAGAACCCATCTAGGACTTGTCAGACATTGAAGAACCTGAGGAGCAATCTGAGGCTCCTCAAATCTTTCAAGAAGAGGTTGAAATCTTTCAAGGTCTGCCAACTTGCTCCTGCTTCTCCATAGATGTCCCACCCCAGGCCTGACAGCAGATCACCATGGGGGAATCCTTGAAAGAAATCTTCTCTTGACAGTTCAGCACACAGCATCGATGTGCCTACCTGCATGCACTAACATGTTAGGCCAGCATTATGAAGTGTAAAACAGGGAGGCAGGGTCATCTTCTCTGACCCAGCTTGTCTGGGCATCTAGGGCAATTGGGATGGCACACAACCTGTGATGCTGCTGCTTAGGAAAACAACTGTGAGTACGGAGTTTGGATTCAGAATCAAGTAGAACTGAGACCGACCCAAGTTCTATGTTTTACAAGCTATGTAGCCTTGGGTAAATCATTCAACCTCTCTGACCCACGGTTTCCTCACTTTTTAAATCTATGTGGAATACCGAGTATGGTGGTTCATACCTTTAATCCCACGATTTGGGAATCTGAAGTAGCCTCCTTGAGTTCAAGGCCAGCTAGGGCTAGAGAGTAAGTTCCAGTTCAGCTTTGGCTAGAATAGGACTTTACCACCAGAAAAAAAAGAAAGAGAGGCTGGAGATATCACTTGCCTCCAACCCCTCACAACAGGAGTTTGATTCCCAAGTACCCACATAAAGCCAGACACACAAAGTGGTGGCACATGCATCAGGAGTCTGTTTGTAGCAGCTGGAGTCCCTGGTCTGTCCATTCTTTCTGTCTGTCACACTTCTATCTCTCTCTGCTTGCAAATAAATGAAAATGTTTTTAAAAAGAAAGAGAGAGGGGGAGAGAAGGAGGAAGGGAAGGAGGGAAGGCAGGAGAGAAAGAGAGATTATGTACAGTTCTGGGCATGGAGGCTCATACCTGTTATCCCAGAGCTGAGGAGGGGGAGACATCACCAGGACTTGCTGACTAGTTAGGCTAATTCACTCTGTGAGCTCTGGATTCAGTGAAAGAGCCTTGTCTCAAAATGCAACATTGAAAGCAGTCAGGCAAGACACCCAACATTAAACTTTGGTCTCTACATGTATATGCATATACACCTGTACACACATGTGCACATGCCCATCCACAAGCAAAAACCCAAACAAGGAAAGTTTATCTGGGCAGAGGATTTCATTATTCTCTACAGGCATCAATAGTATCCAATTCAGTGGGCCTGTTATTGAGAATAAATGAAATTTTTATTGTCATTATCTTATGTGGATGTGCGGATGTTCATGATGAGCATGTGCATGGTTGTGTGCATTCTACAGCACACATGCTATTGCAATTGCCTTCATGTTGCTGGCACAAAGCACCTGAGCAAGAGCAGCTTGTGGGAGGAAGCTGACTCAAGATGCAGCTCCATGATGGAAGAGGAAAGGATGGCATGAGCAGAGGCTAAATATCACCTCTGCCACAGCAGTTGGAAAACAGTGGCAGGAGACTGAGCTGAACACTGGTGAGGGGAAGTTAGCTATGGCATCCATAAGCCTGCCCCCAGCAACACACCTCCTTCAGCAAGGCTCCAGTTCCAAAATTGCCATCAGCTTGGGAACCATGCATTCAAAACACACGAGTTTATGGGGGACAGCTAATTCAAACCACTACACATGTGAAGACCTTCTGACAACCTTGGGGTGTTTGCTTTCTCTTTCCACTTTATCTGAAACAGGGTCTTCCTTGTTTTATTTTTGCCACTTCCTGTGCACCAGTTTAGTTGGCCAAAGAGCTTCCAGGTTCTTCTGGCTTTGCCACCCCCTGCCATGGGCACCCTCGGGATCACAAACATATGCACCACATTGTGTCCAGCTTTGCGTGAGTTCTGCAGAATTGAACTCTGCCCAGCAGGCTTTCAAGTAAACACCTTTAACTGCTGAGCCATCTCCCCAGCCCCATAAATGAGATTTTAAAATAAGTAAAAATACTGAGGATGTAGCTCAGTCAGTGATAAAGCACCTGCCTATTATGTGCAAGGCTCTGGGTTCTATCCCCAGCACCGCCAAAGCAAAAGCAATAAAATGCTTAGCCATGCATCTGCTGCAGAGGAATAGATTCTTAGTATAGCATACCTAGAAGTGACTGTGAAAAGCATTTACCCTGACCCTCACATTTTTAATATAGAGATTAGCAAAACATGTCTCCACCATCTGCAATCCACCATGGTTTTTATTTTGTCCAAAGAACTATACCCTTAAAGTAGATGGGTGGGAGGGGAGGCAAGGCCTGGAGCTCAATTTGAGGAAGTGACAAATGTCAGTTTAGCTGACACAGTGTAATTGAGCACCGATGACATGAAGGTGAGGAATTTTCCTATCTAGCATCATTTTCAGAGTTATGAGCATCCAAGAGAAATTCTGCAAAACCTTTGTTGAAAATCTATTTGGTGTCTTTCTTCCTAATTGTTCCTGAGCCTAATAGTACTCAACCAAAAAATGTTCCTCCCAAACTTTGGGGGAGGCAGGACCTTTGTCCTCCTTGGGCTGCAAGCAGTGACCAGTCACGTTTCCTCAAGGCCTTTTGGACAGGGTGTGGCTGTGGGGGAAGGACCTCCTCTTCCCAGCGCACTTGGTGGTGGGAAGTTCTGAAGCCCAGGCAAGGACAAGTACTGAGGGGTGAGAGGGAGGAAGAATCTATAAAGCTGGGCCTCTTGTAATTGACCGTCTGCTTGTGGTGTGTCAAACAACAGCCAATCCCACTGCAGCTAGGGCATTTGCGCCCCGCCCCTGACCTCACGTGGCCCTGCATGAGGTTTCTGTTTGCTTGCTCCGGGACCCTGGGAGCACTGGGAGTTCTGCCCAGCTCAGCACTTCGTTAGACTCAGCAGGAAGGAAGGAACTGGCCCGCCCTAAAAACTCAGCTCCTGTCTGAGTAAAGGCCAGTCTAAACAGGTTTGGGCTATGCAACTGAGGGTCCATGCTGGCCTCGCTGCACCTCTATGCAGTAGAAAGAAAAAGCAGTTTGATGAACTTTTCCCTTTTCCTTCTGGCTGAGAGTATCTGCATCACCATCCAGTAAACCAAATTTCAGTGTACCAGTGAATTCAACCACTTGGGCATCTTTGCTTGGGTCTGTTAACTACTCTCCTAATAGGAGAATAGGACCAGTAAGTGGAGTGACGTTTGAGAAAATCACTCCCTGTCTCTCGGCCTCAGTTTCCTCATCTGCAAAATGTGTGGAATGAATACTGGAGATATCCACAGCCACCACGTTAGGCCAGCACAGCGTCATCTTTTCTCAATCCGATGCCTGTACAGGAGCCAAACTAGATTGCACTACCCCTTCCCCAAAATTCAAACTTTTCCATTCCACATTTGAAAAACTCAAGTTCCTCACCTCACCTACAGGCCCTATGGGATGTAGTCTCTGTCTGACCTCCTGCCAATCACTCCTTTGCTGTCGCCAAACTAGTTTAGAAGAGACTCAATACAGTCACTCTTAACCCAAGTGCAAAAGAGCTTGGTTTATGCTGTTCATACCTCAATGCTCCCTGCACCATGATTCAATCCACACTACTCAGCCCAGCAGTCTCCTCACAGGTTGCATACAAGGGCCAAGTTTGCAACTGCTTGCAGTCCTCTACCCCTGTTCCTCACCCCATTCTATGTCTTTTTTAATTCCTGGTCATGCTTATGACACAGGTCACTTCCTCACTTCCTTTGAGTAGCACCTCTCCCTTTCCCCAGGCTAAGCTTTCCTGTTACACGCTTTCATTGGATATTATCCTTTTCTTCAGAGAGCTTGTCACAACTATAATTCTTCCTGCAATTGTTTCACATCTGTGTCCTATTGCTAAAGTAAAAGCTGTGTGTGAGAGGAGGAGCCTTGTCTGTCTGATTCACGTATTTTGTGTATGCGTGTTTCTCTTTGTTTATTTGTTTTGAGACAGGACCTCATGTGACTCAGGCTGGCCACAGAATTGCTATGTAGACCAGGCTGGCCTTGACTCCTGGTCTTCCTGCCTCTGCCTCCAAAGGGCTTGGATATACTGGGGTTGCAGGTCACACCAAGATCATTGTGTGTTTATCTTAGGTACCTCATGTTAAGCATAGGGAGAGCTCACTAAAAATGAGGGGACCAAATGATTCACCCTGCCAGCACAGGTAATCCAGCTCCTGCTAGGATTGTGCGAGGTCATGGTGTTCCCACCTTTCTTTTTTTAAATTTATTTATTGTTATTAATTGGACACCCAGTATGAATTTTTTTTATTTTTTATTTTTTTATTGTCCATAATGAGTTACAGTGTTTAGTGGGTCAACAATGAGTCATTATCCCCAATTACTCATTGCCCCCCTTCCCCATCCCCAGTCAGCTGGATATCCTCCTCTGTGGGCTGTCTGTATCAGTCTTTGTGGTAGGGGACCATGGATAGCCCAGTCTTCAGCCGGGTTCTCATGACCCAAGTGTGTTGTTACTGAGGGTTGCCAAGTCTCTGATATTCTCCCCCACCACGGCTCTCACAATCTTTCTGCCCCCTCTTCAGCTCAGTTCCCTGAGTAGTGGTGGGTATTAAGGCTGCTTTAATGTGAGCTTAGGGGTTTTTGTGTCGAGAATCGTTGGTTTCTGTCTCACTGGCTTATCCTGTGTTGATTGAATGGCTGTGGCTATGGGTCCCTTGTTCATCCTGTCCTCTGCATGAACACGATATGACTGTGGTGGCTCATCTCTTGCCAGGATCTCAGCTTTCTGCCTGCGGTCGGTTGGTAGGGTTAGATGGGCCACAGCTCTCTCGCTGCATCCTGAAAAATACAAACACAATCTCCATCAGATTCAGAGATCAGTATAGGTTAACAAATATACACCATTCTGGATTACCTAGCTTCTATTTTTAGTAGCCTCCCCATCAGATGCTCACATAGTGCATCTTTTCTTGGGAGCCCAAGAGTATGGGATCCAGTGTATATCGCCCTGAATCCGCAGTTCCAACCAAGGGTTCCCCCTCACTGAGTGGAATATTTGGCCGAATTTAATAGCTGTTGATTGTCTCCCCCAGGCCCAGGCTCCTCCATTGCACAAGTGCTCCTTTCTTGGTTAGCTGTTCTCTCCCAGTAGGAGGTGTGGTCAGCCTACTCATGGCCACAGACTGTGTTTCATGTCAGTGGTCTGTTTACTCCAGTTGTCATTGATCAACTTCCCTGGCAACTTGTGTAGTGCCTTCCAGCCCTGCACTAACTGCCATCTGGGGGCTGGTTACCATTCCAGACCTGGAAGGGTCTCTGGATGCTGATCAATGGCATTCTGTGGTTTCTTCAGCAACAGGGTTTTGCCTCAGGCCTGGGGAGGGCGTTCAAGAGCCTTGACAGAATTCTGTCTTGTTTTTGGAATCTCATGGGTCACTTTGGTCAACAGCTCAGTGAGGGAAGGAACCTGTGACTGGGACCTGGGGTTGTCAGACTGCTCAATTATTCACAGGCTTAGACATTGTCCCCTATTACTCATGGCCCCTCTTACCAGTTGATGCCCACTACTTACTCTTTAGGTTACAGTGTGCTCGTGAGGATTTTATGTTTTTGAACCTAATTTGGTTTAGCCTCATGCTTAAGCCATTCCCCT
The DNA here is from genome assembly GCA_004024765.1 of Zapus hudsonius. Taxonomy (NCBI): domain Eukaryota; kingdom Metazoa; phylum Chordata; class Mammalia; order Rodentia; family Dipodidae; genus Zapus; species Zapus hudsonius. The sequence goes on from PVHP010037335.1 coordinate 8,987, forward strand.
CCCCCCTTCCCTTACACCTCATTCATAACCTCTCACTTCTTTCTACTAGTCTGCATAAAGAAAACAGTTAACCTGAATAAGGACTGCATATGAGGGAGAGTATGCTGCATTCAATTATCTGTTCTTTTGAGTGTTCGCTTAGTAAGATCTGCTCAAAGTCAGACCATTTTTTCCTAAATTTCGATATGTCATTTTTCCTTTCAACTGAATAGAATTCCATCGTGTAAATATACCACAGTTTCACTGTCCATTCCTCCATGGATGGGCATTTGGGTTGATTCCAATTCTTGGCTATTATGAATTGAGCTGCTATAAATATAGTTGTACAAAATTTTCTGCATCGAGATGTGGCATCTTGCGGGTAGATGCCTATTAGAGGGATAGCTGGGTCCATTGGTAGTTTTATGTCCATTCTGTCTAGGAGTCTCCACACTGATTTCCATAAAGGTTGAACAAGTTTGCAATCCCACCAGCAGTGAATGAGGGTTCCTTTTTCCCCACATCCTCACCAGCAACAATTGTTCTTGGTTTTCGTTATGATTGCCATTTTGACAGGGGTAAGATGGTATCTCATTTTGGTTTTGATTTGCATTTCCCTGATGCTTAAGGATGCTGAGCACTTTCTTAGGTGAGTCAAGGCCATTTGTGTTTCCTCCTCCGTGAAATCTCTGTTGAGATCAGTACCCCATTTTTTGAGAGGGCATTTTGGGTTTTTATTATTAATTTTTTTTTGTTCTATGTAGGTTCTGAAAATTAGGCCTCTGAGTTCTAGCTGGCGAAAATCATCTCCCAATTTAAAGGGGGTCTATTGGCTCTGAGTATGGTTTGTTTGTCTGTACAGAAGCTTTTGAGCCTGATCAGGTCCCATTGGTTAAGTGGCTGTTGTATTTCCTGGGCTGCTGGAGATTTGCTCAGGAAATTTTTTTCCCACTCCTATTTCATGTAGAGTTCCTCCTATTATTTCTTCCAGGGTGTTCAGGGTTACCAGATTTATATTAAGGTCTCTGATCCATTTGGAGTTGATTTTTGTGCATAGTGAAAGGAGTGGGTCTATTTTCATTTTTTACACGTGTTTATCCAATTCGTCCAGCACCATTTGTTGAAGATGATAGATATCTTTGGCCCAGTGTACATTGTTGGCCCCCTTGTCAAAGAACCAATAACTAATGTTGCTTCCATTTAAAGCTGGGTCTTCAATTCTGTTCCATTGATCTGTCTTTCTGTTTTTATGCCAGTACCATGCTGTTTTCATTACTATGGCTTTGTAATTAGTTTTGAGGTCAGGCATGGTGATACCTCCTGAGTAGGATTTTTTACTTAGAATAATTTTGGCTATCTGAGGTCTTTTGCCCTTCCAAATAAATTTAGAGATTATTTTTCTATGTCTGTGAAGAAAGAGGTTGGGATTTTTATTAGCATGGCATTGAATCTGTAAATCGCTTTTGGCAGGACTGTCATTTTTACTATATTGATTCTTCCTAACCATGAGCATGCAATATCTTTCCATCTTCTCACGTACTCCTCTATTTCCTTCTTGAGTGTTTCAATATTTTCCTTATATAAGTCTTTTACAACCTTGGTTAGTGATATTCCAAGGTATTTGATTTTCTTTGAGGCTATAGAAAATGGGACAGTCTCTCTGATGTCTTTTTCTGTCTGCTTGTCTTCTGCATATAGAAAGGCTACTGATTTTTGTGTGTTAATTTTGTATCCTGCCATATTGCTGAAGGCATTACTCACCTTCAAGAGGTTACTGACACTATTCTTTGGGTCTGATATATAAAGGATCATGTCACCTGCAAAGAGGGATAGTTTAATTTTTTTCCTTTCCAATTTGTATCCCTTTATGCCCTTCTCCTGTCTTATCACTTGGGCTAGAATTCCAAGCACTATGTTAAAGAGCAGTGGTGAAAGAGCGCAAGACAAAAGGAAATAATTAAAATCAGAGCTGAGGGATGGGGATGATACAGAAAACTGATGGCACATAAATCAGTTTCCTAGAAACCTTCTTCCTCAGTACCATTCTATAAGTCTTACTGTATTTTACTGAGATGAACACTGTGCAAGAGACTTTTGAAAGTAACTTTTTGAAGACAATCCAATGTGTTTATAAAATTAAAATTATTCTTTCAAACAATGACTTTTCAATATTTATGTGTGTGTGTGTGTGTGTGTGTGTGAGAGAGAGAGAGAGAGAGAGAACTGGTAAAACAGGGTCTCTTGTTGCAACAAACTCCAGGTGCATGCACTGCTTAGTGCATCTACTGGATACTAGGCAATCAAACTTGGGCCCACAGGCTTTGCAAGCAAGTGCCCTTAATCACTGTGCCATCTTCCAGGCCTCTCTCTCTCTCTCTCTCTCTCTCTCTCTCTCATCTCTTCTTCTTGAAACAGGGTCTCATGTAGCTCAGGCTGGCCTTGAAATCACTAAGTAGGGAGGTTGGCCATGAATTCTAGATCCTCCTGCCTCCACCTTCCTGAATTATAGGCATGAGCCACCATGCCAACTTCTGACTTCTGGTTATCTCTCTGTAGTTTTTAACTTCTATATTTTTTGGAATGTCTTTATCACATGAATAAAAAATAGAAATCCATTCCTTTCTTAAAATAAAGAACTACTATCAAGCTAAAAAAAATAAATAAAAATAAAATCAGAACTGAGATTAATGAATTGGAAATAAAGAAAATGATTTTAAAAATAGATAAATCAAAGAACGAGTTGGTTCTTTGAAAAAGTTAATAAGATTGACAACCCCTGGCCAATCTAATCAAATGAAGAAATGAGATAGCCTGAATCAACAAAATCAGAAAGGACAATGGTGAGATCACAACAGATCCTGAAGACACTGGAAGAATCATCAGGTCATACTTCCAAAACCTCTACTCCAAAAAAGTAGAGAACCTGGAAGAAATGGATAAGTTTTTGGACACCTACCAACAGCCAAAGCTTAACCCAGAGCAGATAAAAGCACTACATATACCTTTCACATCCTCAGCTATTAAAGATGTAATCAAAAACCTTCCAAAAAGGAAAAGCCCAGGACCAGATGGTTCCTCAGCTGAATTCTACCAAGCCTTCATCACCGAGCTGAAACCACTCTTTCTGAAGCTTGTTAGAAGCATAGAAAAAGAGGGAAGCCTTCCAAACACCTTCTATGAAGCTACCATTGCCCTAATCCTCAAACCAGGCAAGGATGCAACAAGAAAAGAGAACTATAGACCCATATCTCTGATGAACTTAGATGCAAAAATCCTGAACAAAGTCCTAGCAAACCGGATACAACTCTACATCAAAAATATTATCCACCTTGACCAAGTTGGCTTTCTCCCAGAGACGCAGGGATGGTTCAACATATGCAAGTCAATAAATGTAATACATCACATTAATCGGTTCAACCACAGTATGAACAATTTTTATGTTGGTACCCCATTTCCTTCCTCCTTGGCCCAACCCACTAAGGGCCCTCCTCAGTTGGATTGCTGTAATGGTCCATGTGGTTGGGGTTATGAATTGCATGAGCTGTAGCCCATTTTGTGTTTGTGTGTGTGTGTGTGTGTTTTGTTGTTGTTATTGTTGTTGTTGTTGTTGTTGTCTAGGGGAGCCATGTCTCTGGATATTCTCCCCCACCATGGTTCTTACCATCTTTCCACCACCTCTTCTGTAAATTTCCCTGAGTCGTGGTGGGTGAGTTTTAAGTCTGCTTTATTATTAAGCTCTTTAAAGTCTCTGGATTTCTGCTTTGGGCTATGTTGTCTCCATTACCCTTCCAAAGGTTCTCTGACTTGCCAGGGAGTGAGCTCTTTAACTCATCACTCCATTACTTTCAAGGTTTCATTAGGGCTCTAGATCGTGAGGAAGGGGTGGTTTGTTTCCTGCTTGGGGGTTCCCACCATCTCAGGTCCTGATGGTGAAATTAGGTTGTTGGAGTTCAAAAGCTGTGGTGTTGGCAGAATGATCTCCCCATTAGGCAAGGTAGGAAGGCAGACCTGGCCTTGTAAGAGACTCCTAAAGCCAAGTGCAAAGAACTTTGGCTGATGATGTTCATCTGGCCTCATTCTGACTTCATGATTGACTTAATTCCTTAAATACCTGCTGGGCACCTGTGGTGTGCCTGGCTTTGTCCTGGATACCTTCAGTCTGAAGGATTTAGCATGTTTAGACATGGTCTGAGCATCTCAAGCACTCACAAGTAAACAAGCAAGTCCCATACAAGGCAGATGGTGATAAGTGCCCAGGAGGTCACACAAACTGAGTACTGATTGTCCTGTGGAAACTTAATGGGGGAAGAAGGAGGGGCAGAAAATTGTGCAAGAGGGTAATTTGATTAGGGTCAAGGCAGAGGTGCATTTCCTGACGGAAAGATGTGAATCAGGGAAAGATGCCCATGTTGACAGAATATTTCAGGAAGGGATCTCTGTCTACCAAGCAGCCAGCAGAGGCTGTGTGCAAGGGTGGCAGAACCACATGTGCTTTTAATGCCTGTTGCCACTCTACCAGAACAGCGCTTGCATTGAGTATGGACACCACCCAGAAGCCTTTCGAACACGCAGAGCCCATGTTTTCCTCCTCCCCAGCTCTCTAGATTCTTATTTAGAAGTCCACCATCTGCAAGTTTAATACATCTCCAAGCCAATTGTTGGAGGTGGTGCCATGGATTGGCAAGTGGCCAATGTGTGTGAGAAACATCAGAAGCCTGGGACCACAGTGGGATTGCAGAACTTTGGTTGCATCGTTGATTGACGTGAATGGTGACTGAGGAGAAGAGTGGGTTTAGAATGAGTACAGGGTCTGGGAGAGGGTTAACAGGGTTAGAAAGCAGTGCTGAGCTCAGGATAGGAGTCCTCAGGGGTTTTTTGACCATCTGTTCCTAAGTGGCTTCCTCCTAGGCTAGGGTATCTAGGGTGCTAGGGACTGCATCTTCAATCTGCTACTCTGCTTTCTAATTTGACTTTCTACATGTCTTTTGAATTTCAACCCTTTCTTTCAGCTCCTTGTTAACTGCTTTAGCTCTAGCTTACTAACTCTTGCTTGGACTGCTGCAGAAGTTTCTTCACTTCCATCCGTTTCTCACATTCAGCCACAATATATTTTTGAGACAGAGTCTCACTGTGTAGCTCAGGTTGGCCTTGAACTCACAGTCCTCCTGCCTCAACCCCCCCCAGTACTCATATTATAAGAATGTACCACCCATACACTCTCTTGTTATCTCTCTCTCTCTCTCTCTCTCTCTCTCTCTCTCTCTCTCTCTCTCTCTCTCTCTCTCTCTCTCTCTCTCTCTCTCTCTCTCTCTCTCTCTCTCGGCAGAGTTTCACTCTAGCCCAGAATTCACTCAGAAGTCCCAGGCTGGCCTTGAACTCACAGTGATCCTCCTACCTCTGCCTACCAAGTGCTGGGATTAAAGGTGTGCCCCACCACACCAGGTTCTGTCTTATTTTTAAACAGTTTTTAAAGAGGTATGGTTAACATATTGTGCAATTCACCCATTTTAAGTGTATTGTTTCATCATTTTTAATCAATTCACAAAGTAGTGTGAATCTTGTATTGAGTCAATTTTAGAACATTGTCAGGCTAGAGATGTAGCTGAGAGATAGGGTTCTTGCCTAGCATACATGAGGCCCTGGTTTTAATCCCTGACACCACAAAAAAGAGACCTGGAGCCCATTAGAAGTCACTCCTGGTTCTCTCTCTGAGCCTCAAGCAATCATTAAACTACTTTCTGACACTAAGGAATTCTCTTTTCTGTGTATTTTAAACACATGAAACCCTACAATACGTGGTCTTTTATGCTTGCCTTTCTTACTCTTAATGCAGAATTTGTTCAGTTAACAGGGCTGGAGAAATTGCTTAGTGGTTAGGGCACTGCAGTGCCTAAAGACCCGGGTTTGATTCCCCGGTACCCACGTAAAGCCAGATGCACAAAGTGGTGCATGCATCTGGAGTTTGGTTGCAGTGGCTAGAGACCCTGGCACACCCATTCTCCCTCTCCTCCTCTCTTTTCTCTCCTTGCAAATAAATAAATATTTTAAAAACTTGAACACTTATAAAATTTGCCATCCAAACTTTATGGATTTCTGTTCAAGGCCTTCAGCACTTAACTTCCCATGGTTCCCTAATTCACAGTATTTGATCTTTCTTGCCTGCAATGCTTGTCGTTTCCCTGGCTGGAATGACCTTCTCCTCTTCACAGATAGACATTACCTTTGCTAAATCTTCAGCATTCCATTCGCAGGATTCTGTTTGTCAGTTCCACCTCTGCAAGTCCTTTGCCCTTTTTGAATGCTCTATTTTACACACAGCTCACACTGCATTGTAAGTATCCATACACTTTGGGGTCTTAGCCAGCCTGTGAGTTTCTTGAGGGAAGAGACTAAACTTATTTCTGTAACCTCCCATCTGAAACAGATTCCAGCTCAATAAATGTTAAACCAAACCAAACTGCCTAAGTTCCAAAACCACCCTAGAGGAAATTTGCATTCTTGTGAGGAGAAAACAAACCATCAAGTAAGCTATGTTTACAGAGACCCTGTTATGCAATGCTGGGAGGAGGGAGATCATAAAAATGATAAAGCCTGGCACCTGCCTTCTTGTAGTTTGAAATATAGTGAAAAACACACAGAGAGACCCACAGGTTGCAATGTAAAATGTAACATAATCAGATGTCAGATGGGATCATTGATGTGATGTGAGTCCAGAAAAAGAGGGAAGTGAGAGGCTTTCATTCAGATGCTTATGGAAAGCGTCATGGAGGAGAAACTGGAGGGTCAAGTGTGGTAGTTTGAATCAGATGCCCCCCACCATAAACGCATGTGTTCTGGGTACTTGGCTCCAGCTGATGGCAATTTTGGGGAAGTGGAGCCTTGCTGGAGGAGGCATGCTGTTGGGGATGGGGTTGGGGGTATTATATCCAGCTCCCCCTTGCCAGAGTACAGGTCACACTCCTACTGCTGTTTTCCACCTGCCATGGCAGAGGTGATGCCCAGCCTCTGCTCATGCCATCAAGATGCTTCCCTTCAAGACTGTAAGACAAAACAAAACCTTTCCTCCCATCAGCTGCTTTTTGTCATGTGTTTTGTTCCAGTAGTAAGAAGGTAACTGCAGCATGGGAAAATGCAAGAAGAATTTTCACACGAGGAAAAATAAACAGTGAGAGAATGGTCTGAGTAAAACCTTGGGGCAAAAGGAGGGATGGTTAGTCTTCATTGTCAACTTTATTGGAATTAGAATTACCATGAAAACACACCTCTCAATGTATCTATGAGGATAATTCCAGGCAGTTTTAATTGAGGAGGGAAGATCCACCCTGGATATGGGTCACCTCACTCTATGGGCTTGGGTCCCAGTCTGAATAAAAAAGAGAGCATTGGCATTCCTTTCTCTCTGCTTCCTGACTGGGATGCAATATGACAGCCACTTCTTGCTACTGTCACCATGCCTTCCCCACCATGATGAAGTAGATTCATTAAAATCCTGAACCAAAATAAAACATACCTCCTTTAAATTATTTCTTGTTAGTATTTATCACAGCAACAAAAAATGTAACTAATACTAATGGTTTGGAAAACAGTAAGACCAGGGGCTCAGAAATCAGTTTGGAAGCTAGTGATGTCATTCAAGACACAGATTCAATGTCAAGGGCCTGAACAATTGTTTCATCAGTAGAAATAGCTAGGATGAGTGATGAGAGTACACGGGAAGACCAAGTGAGTAACAACATGGGGTGTAATGCATGGAACACACAGAAGAAATATTTGTTGTATTTCTAAATTCAATTGTACCCAGGCATATTTGCATTTTATCTGCCGTCCCCACACTGCTGGAAAGCAAGGTTGGGCTGAACTGTGAAAGGTTTTAACATCACAACACAATGTCCACCTTGTGTCCTGGAGGTGATGAAAAGCCACTGAAGGGTTTTCAGTGAGAGACTGACCAAATCTGCTATGTACCTGCATAATAAGATGGAAAAAATTATGACATCACAATAGGAGAGAGACTAATTGGAAAGAAGAAATTCAGTGGAGGGGGGATAAGGGAGGGGAGGAGGAGGGAAGGAAGTAGGGGAGGGAATTATGATTATGGTATATTGTTTATATGTCAGGAAGTTTTCAATGAAATGCTTTTTTAAAAAAAAAAAAAAGATCTACATTGCCTTTTACACAGATGTTTCCGTTAGTGGTATGGAGAATGCCGAGTTCTGAGGAACAACAATGGAGGTTGTGACAATGGTTCAGGGAACACAGGATGAGTGTCTTTGTCATGGTAGAGGCAATGGCCATAGAAAGGATGTCAGGATGCTGAATGTTGCAGTCAGCTTTCTAGTTGCTGCGCAGAAAGAACCCAAACAAAAGTGGCTTGTAGAGGAATGGGTTTATTTGGCTTACGGACTCGAGGGGAGACTCCATTCTGGCAGGGAA
>PVHP010037336.1:0-17492 GCA_004024765.1 Zapus hudsonius
TCTCTCTCTCTCTCTCTCTCTCTCTCTCTCTCTCTCTCTCTCTCTCTCTCTTTCTAATCTCTTCCCTTTTATTTGAAAATTAATTTTAAAAATATTTTAAAACTCATTGGCTAATGTGAACACGTTCAACATTGCTGAACACTTCAACATGGTTAAGGTGTTGAAGTTCACCTTTTGTCTATTTTGACGCAATTAAGATTTTTTTTTTCGAGGTAGGGTCTCACTCTAGTCCAGGCTGACCTGGAATTCACTGTGTAGTCTCAGGCTGGCCTTGAACTCACGGCAATCCTCCTGCCTCTGCCTCCCGAGTGCTAGGATTAAACGTGTGCGCCACCACACCCAGCCCAATTAATATTTCAAATGAACAAATTATAGATAAAATATTCCTCTAAGGATGAAGTGTGTAAGATTTTTTTAAGACTAGAAATAATTACATTAAAATGTGATTGTTTTTCATTCTCCTGGCTGGGGGTAGTTTACAATTAGTGTTATTTTACTTCCATCTTGATTGATTTTTTTATCTAAAAAATTTGCATAATTAATATTACTCTTCGTTGGTTTCATAAATTCATTCCTTGATTTCAAAACTCCAAAAAGAAAAGGGGTAGCAGTTTGTCCTTGCTGACATGTTGTTTTGTGTTTATTCTCTTGCTGTTTCATGTGCAAATCCTTCAGAAAATTTATACATATTAAAAGTCACACACGTTCATCCATAGCACTGTCATGAACTCATGTGAAGGAGAAGAGCCTTGCTCTGGCCATATTCCTCCACGGTTAACCATCTGCAAACTCAGAGCAAGTTCCGTATCACCTGCATTCCTCCCACAAATATCAATATCAGACCACAGGATTGGGTAAAACCTTTTTAAGTTGGTCAGAAACGAGACAGATGTGAGCCATGCTTACTGTTGCTGGGCAGTGATGGGTACTGATTTTGACCAAGGTCCCCTCCTTTTTTAAATGTCAACCTTAAAAATTTCAAGGTGCCTAAGAAATTTACTATTCACTCTAACCAACATCTAAAGGCACAGGCAGCACACTGCCCTGGCATCCTTGCTGGGCAAAGAACAAAGCAATTGATCGTTATTGGCAAGTTGACCTACTTTATCATGAATCGATCATCTGCTTTTTCCAGTGTGTTCCTGAGGCTTTCCTCTGGGGAGTCGTGGAAGTGAGCAGGATTTGCTCAGCAGAGGGTGACTGCAGCCAACTGTGAAAGAAATTTCAAGGTATTTTGTCAATAACAGAAGGTCACTTGCCTTTGCTAGTAAAAGCAAGGAAAACCAGATCTGGGGTTTCCATCGTTCTGGCCTTTCCCAGGAGTTTGTGCAAGGAATGTCCTTCTGCAAACGCCTCTCCCAGAGGGATGCCATGTGGTTCTCAGAAGCGCTGGGACCCTCCACCCTCCCTGGGGACTCTGTCCTAGGCTGCTTCTTCAAGTGAAGGCTAGAGGAGAGGAGAGCCCCATCAAGCCTAATCTAGGGAGTGTAAGCTATTCTGCACATAGTGTGTGTGACCCCCCAGGACCCCCCCCATCTTGGCACATCTTCCTCCAGCCTGCTGAGCTCAAAGCAGAAAATTGAAGGCCAAGGGATCAACTTGTCCTATGTCCTGGAGAAACTGTGAAGGAGACAAGACCAGGGCTTCAGCTCAACTTTACTTACATTTTATTGGGCCCAGATGAATTTCCAATTTTGAAAATATAAAAAGTGGTAGGAAGTACCAAGAGATGTCTCAAGCCCCGGGCTGTGGAAAATAGAGAAAGAAAGATGTGTTCACATACTGAAAAGGACTTCTTTGAATCCTCAATATGGGATTCAAGCAGCCTGCATATCTTCGCGGCCCATTCTGGTGTGCATCCATGTAGGCTTTCTAACACAGTGAGAAAACGTGGCCGGCATATGTGACCTCACTTACACAATGTGCCCAACCCTGTGTCGTTCTGGCATGGATGTCCCAAGTCAACTAAGTTTGTGGAAAATTGACAAGTTGTCTCTTTCATAGAAAGTTGATAAGACATGCTAAGAACATGCAAAGCACACACAAGCTCTCTCTCTCTCTCTCTCTCTCTCTCTCTCTCTCTCTCTCTCTCTCTCTCTCTGCTTAGTTCTGTTAAATAATTTAAACACTTAGTTAAAGTGTTCTTCTCTCATTTCCTGCATTCAAAACAGGAAATGAGAGAACAATGCTTTAACTAGCCAGTCTCCCTGGTGTCTTCCTCTGTGCTGGGCCCCAATCTTGGTCAGTTACTCTCCTAGTTTCTAGCAGTTCAAGATCATTTCTCTAGGATGACCTTGGAAAATGTCAACCTTAAAAATTGCAAGGTGCCTAAGAAATTTACTATTCACTCTAACCAACATCTAAAGACACAGTCCATTAACCAGTTCCAATGGCCAGGTGGTACCTAACTGCATAGCCCCCAGTTCACAAAGCAAAGGGGGCTTCTCGTGTAGGACCCCCACTTTGTAAGTGTTTCACCTCCCTTCCTCCACTAAGCCCACTCACCCTTCTCCCTCGGCCCATGTCCAAAATACTCCATCACCAATGTACTAATAGAAGTTGAGTCCAGGTCCTATTGTACTCTTGTCACTAATGTAATTATTACTGATTAGATTCTGTCCTGACCACTTTAACTATTGTCCTGCTTGCTTATTGGTGACTGAAGGGACCCTTTCTCCTTGATTTCCTCGATATTTCCGATGTCCATCCAAGGGACTGTCCATCCAAGTGTTGAATGAGCGCTTGTTCAGAGAATCAACAAACACATCTAGTGATTGATCACCACATGGAATGAGGTAGAGCCCAGTTGGCACGCCCACTGTGCTAGTTCCTTCCTTCATTGCTGGATTCAGATACGTACAAGAAGCGGTTGAAGAGAGGAAGGACTTGTTTCGCTCATGGTTTGAGATCCATTGTGGCAGGGAAGACAGGGAGGAAAGAGTGGTTCTGGGGTTTGGTGGCAGGAACCATGAAGAGAATGCTTCTTCACATCATGGTTGACAAGAAGCAGAGCTGGACAGGAAGTGGTCCTCCAGAGAACCACATCCACCTGCTAGGACTTAACTCCCAGAACAGTGCCACCAGCTGGGCCCCAGATGTCTGACTACATGAGCCTTTGGGAAACACATACAAACCATAACACCCACCTGCTTCTTCATCCGTACCCAGTTGTGCTCTTCCTCAGACTGGCACACTACCTAGTAATCCACTTCTTGACTTCCCAGGATGTCATCGAAGGAGCTGACTCCAGTGTGACATAGCTTGAGAGACCCAACATGCCTTTTGTTCCTTAGAACATATGTTTCTTTTCAGATATTCATCCTACGTGCTATCCTAAGCTGGGCCTCTGGGTGCCCTTGTAGGGAGGGTTGATTTTACTAACCTAATAATGCCTCAAGGTTGTTGGTTCCAAATGTGAACTGAGTCTCTCAGTTCAAGTTGCAATGAGTCCTGACAAAAATATGACCTCTTCGTTCAAGAAGAAAGACTCCTGGGGCTCTTTAGCGATCAAGTTGCTCTAACAAAAGATTCCGATGAGTCAAGTGTAAAACGATCGGGGGCTGGAGGATTTAATTTCTCTTAAAATATTTTCTGGCTTCGTGGTGAGGGAGGTATTTATTAATCATATGTATGTGGGGTCTCACTCATTGCAACTTGTTTGAAAAGGAGATGAAGGTATTTTTCCAATACCACAATATTGCTAGGCTTCAAGCCCTCCTCCTCTTCTTCCTCCTCTTCTTCCTCCTCCTCCTCCTCCTCACACAGGATCTGAACAGTTGCACTACATAGTTCCCACCTAATTTTATACCACTAGAAAGCAACATTGTCCTAGATAGGATCAATTCAAGACACAGAGGTGAAGCAGAATTTAAGTTCAAATCATATCACTGAAATAAAACAAGAGCAAAACTGTCCACATGCCTCACCTACGCTGGAGTGTAGCAACCTTAAAACATGGGCCTGACACAGACTATATATATATATACTTTTTTAAAATGCCTTTTGTTGAAAAAGGTTTGCCTATAGCTATAAATATTTCTTATGACTATCTCAGGAAGTTCCAGAGGCCCCTGGCCTTTCTGACCAAATATGGGATTCTTTGGGGTTCAGGGCAATCGTTTACCTTCACACTTTTACTGCCTGGAATGCTTCAGGGAAATGCTGTGAGGTCCACGAGTTCTCTGGACTCCGGTGCATTCGTTTCTCGAATTCCAACACTTAAAGAATATAGAATCCTTAGAGGTTTTCTCTGCATGTGTGATCAAGCTCGGAAATATAGAAGACAGAGAAACAGTCCTTACCCAAATGAAGCTTAATATCTGGGCTGAGACACAAGCTTTTCACAGATGAGGGAGCTTTTAAGCAAGATGATCCTTAGGGTGATTCGCTGGGTCCCCAGCTGGTGGTGCTCTGTGGAGAACCTTTGGAACATGGTGTCTTAGGGGTGGACAGAGGCCACGAGGGACAAGTCTCTGAAGGTTATACTTGTCCCCACTCTCTGCGTCCCTTCCGATGTCAACAAGCATGGTGGTGAATTACCACCATCACAGACCAAGCTGGTCCTCCATGATGGACTGAAATAAATCCTGTCTCTGTTGGGTCTTTGGTCACAGTGATGAGGAAAGTTGCTAATATCAGTATCTAGTGATGCCAATCATGTCAATCACTCTTATTTATTGCATATTAACTAGTGACTGTATGAGGATGCCCTGCATCTTACTCTGATTGGAAGCTATCTCTAGACCTTGCCCAAGATAACCCAGCTGGGGAGTGGCAAATCCAACGTCCAACACCAAGGAGGGTGGCTCCAGACCTGACGGTCAAACCAGACCTGCCACGGCCTTCAAAAATGTATGTGTGCATAGAAGAACGGCTATGTCATCACAACACACTGAGAGCAGAGCTTGCCTGCTCTTCCAGAAGTCTCGTTTTTAATCGTTTCCATGCCTTTTAACCTACATTTGAAATAAAAATGTTCATTAGACATTTGTTATACATAAGTTAGAGTTCAAACACAGACTGTCTGCAAGTGAAATAAAACACTGAAAATGGTTTTGTGGTGAGGGGACGGAGAATATCATGACTGCTAGAAACACAGAAACGCTTTCAGGAAAGGGATTAATCAAGCTGGGATAAGATCCCACATAGCTGGGAATTTTGGAGGGGGCTGGCATTGGTTCTAAGTGTTTATAATGTAAAGGAAACCATTGTCCTGTCTCTGCCTCCTCATTATTTTTCTCTGCCTTATTTTTCTGTTATCTACCTAATGGTGTATAGTCACTACCCAAACCTCACCCATCAAAATGGGAAACCATAGTGAGGCTGATAACGAAGATGCTTAACCCATTTGGAGAACTCCACAGGTGTTGAGTTCTGGGCAATAATTTCCACAAAGCACAAGTCAAGTTCACAGCTATTATCAACACTGTACAGCAACCCCAGTCCATGCTTCCTGCCCAGCCTCCATACCTTCCCTGCTTCTACCCGGCCATCTCTCTTCTGCACACTCTGCTGGTGAAAACATTCCCTTTATCTGAACAGTTACTAAAGTTTTGTGTTCCAAATGACAACACGAACAATTTCCCCTTTGCCTCTCCCTCTGCCCATGGTTCCAACAACCACCTGTCAGGTTACTCCAAACATAGGATCAGAAGAGAGAGGTAAAGGGGTAGCAGCAAAAGTATAGCAATAATAATAGGTATTAACGTATAACATAGTTATAATCTAGAAATAACAGATTTTAACAAAATCCAAGTCTTAACAAGCCAGATAAATGCATCTGAGACTGGAAAAGCCAGGTACCCATTCTCTTCATCTCCAGTTCCCTAAAATAAGATGGCATGATTATGTTAGCTCATAGATCACAGCTCTCCCCAACCCTTGGTTTATGAGTGTGTATGTAAGTACGCTTCTCAATGTGTGGGTACATGTGGAGGCCAGAGGACAATCTCCTGGGTCATCTTCAGGAATGTCATTCACCTCCTTTTGGAGACAGGGTCTCTCTTTGGCCTGGAACTCTCCCGTTAGGCTAGATTGACTAGTCAGTGACCTCTGGGAATTTTCCTGTCTCTGCCTCCCCAATTCTGGGATTTCAAGTATGTGCCAACATGCCTGGAATTTTTACATAGCTAGTGAGGATTATACAAGGTCCTCGTGCTGGCATGGCAAATGATTTGCCCACTGATTACCTCACTAGTCCCCATCCTTGATTTTTTGCAAAGAACACATTCCTTCTCACCACAGCTCTACTTCCTCCAAAGACACTTCCCTTCTTCCTAACTTTTCCCAATCTTCCAAACTTTTAGTCCTAAGGTTGTTCTCCCACCACTCTGTTACCTGGTGTCATGGTTTGATCCAGGTGTCCCCCACAAACAATTGAATGTGTTCTGATAGATCTATCCTCAGCTGATGGCAATTTGGGAATTAGAACCTCATTAGAGCTGTGTTGTTGGGGGCGGCTTATGGGGTTATAAGCCCGCTTCCCCTTGCCAGTATTTGGCACACCTTCCTGCCGCTGTTTGCAGTGCTGTGGCAGAGGTGATGTCCAGCCCTCTGCTCATGCCATCGTTTTCCCTGCCAGAATGGAGTCTCCCCTCGAGTCCGTAAGCCAAATAAACCCATTCCTCTACAAGCCACTTTTGCTTGGGTTCTCTCTGCACAGCAACTAGAAAGCTGACTGCAACACCTGGACTCTTGGAGAATTTCCTTCCATGCATTGATGGGGCGTGAACTTGCGTAATAAACGAATAAGGAAAATGGAAACAATAAAAGCAGAAGAGGTTATTGAAAATGTTCCTCTCCTAAGCAGATACATCTCTGAAACAGACACTGGGAAGATAAGTTTGTAGTTGTGGAGCAGGAAATGAAACAAATATGGAGAAGATCGCAGACTTCAAAGGAAACAAGTCACCTGGGGTGGCTTCAACATCAGAAGCCATCAATCAAAAGTGGCCTCCTGATGCCTCCCTCTCCAACCAGAGACTGGACCTCTGGACACCCGATGGATAGCAAGGACATTTGCCTCCCCTCAACGGATGGCGAATACACCTGGCTCACCCACTTTTTTAACACATGAGAACCACATTACAGTCAACATACAGTGAGCTGTACGGGTGCTCTGCTTGGGCCTGGATCACCAAGAATGGGAAATACATGCTAGGCAGAGGAGCAAGGAGATGTCTGGAACAAATTCTGGTTTTCTAGCATCTCCTCTAAGAAACCACTACATAACATGAAGAGTCTGGGCACATAACTCAGTCACAGAAAAGTGTCTTTATATAATGATGATTTATTGTATTCATTTATAAGCTACATAAAAATTATGACTTTTTCCCTTTAAACAGGGTCTTGTGTATGCCAGGCTGGCCTGGCACTTCTATATAGACAAAGATGGCCTTGAACTTCTCATTCTTCTGTTTTCCTCTCCTGAATGCTAGGATCATAGGTGTGTGCCAGCACACCTGGTTTGTATGTACAGTGCTGGGTTTTGTGCATGCTACACACCCTAGCATCTGAGCTCTGTTCCTAGCCCTCAGTAGAAAGGGTATTGTAAAAAACTTTTTTATTGACAACTTTCATAAATATCAACAATACGTCATGATCTCCTCCCATCACTTTCCCTTTCCCCCTCCCAAATCACCCCTCCATTAAATACCTTCTTCTTTCCAACTATTTTATTTTATTTTTAAATATTTTATTCATTTTCAGACAGAGAGATACAGAGAGAGAGAGGGAGAGAGAGAGAGAGAGAGAGAGAGAGAGAGAGAGAATACGCACCAGGGCCACCACCTTGTGGGTCTGGCTTATTCGTGAGTCCTGGGGAATTGAACCCGGGGCCTTAGGCACTGGAGGCAAGTGCCTTAACTGCTGAGCCATCTCTCCAGCCCTCCAACTATTTTATTTTTAAATTTAATTTAATTTAATTTTTATTCTTTACTTTTTCTTTTTATTGTCCATAATAAGTTACATTATTTAATGGGCAAACAATGAGCTGTTATCCCCAGTTCCCCAATGCCCCTCTTCCCCATCCCCAATCAGCTAGACATCCTCCTCTGTGGGCTGTCTGGATCAGTCCTTGGGGCAGGGGACCATGGATAGCCTAGGAGTCAGCCTGGTTCCGCTGGCCCTAGTATGTTTTTAATGAGGGGGGCTGTGACTCTGGATATTCTCCCCCATCAAGACTCTCACAATCTTTCCACCCCCTCTTCTGCTCAGTTCCCTGAGTCGTGGTGGGTGACTATTAAGACTGTTCTATTGTTGAGGACTTAGGGGTCTCTGTACTTCTGCTTTAGGTTGTGTCGAAAATCATTGGTGTCTGTCTCACTCGCTTATCCTGTATTGACTGATTGGCTGTGACTATGGGTCCCTTGTTCATCCCACCATTCTCTGCGGGGATCTGTATGGATCCTCCATGGTAGGTCTGGTGTGGCTCATTTCCTGCCAGGATTTCAGCTATCGGCTTGTGGCTCTTTGGTAGGGTTTGAAAAGCCACAGCTCTCTCGCTGCATTCTGAAAGATACAAACAGAATCTCTATCCGAGAGTGAGATCAGTATAGGTTAACTGAGATACACATTTCTAAATTAGTTAGATTCTACTTTTAGTAGCTTCTCCGTCAATTGCTCACATAGTGCATCTCTCATTGGGGGCCCCAGAGTCCGGCTCTCAGTGCATATTGCCCTAAGTCCCCAGTACCAGTTAAGGGCTCCCCCTCACTTAGTGGATTATTTGGCTGAATTTAAAATCTGTTGATTGCCTCCCCCAGGCTTTGGCTCCTCCATTGCACAAGTGCTCTGTTCCTGGTTTGCTGTTCTCTCCCAATAGGAAGTGTGGATAGCCTACTCATGGAGGAAGACTGTGTTTCATGCCAGTGGTCTCTGTTTGTTCCAGCTGTCATTGACCAGCTTTCCCTGGCAGCTTATGCAGTGCCTTCCAGAACTGCACTAACTACCATCTGAGGGCTGGTTACCATTCTGGACCTCGCGGGGTCTCTCGATGCTGATTGATGGTTTTCTATAGTTTCTTCAGCAACAGAATCCTGCCTCAGGCTTGGGGAGGACCTTCAAGAGCTTTGACAGAATCCTATCTTGTTTTTGGAACCTCATGGTTCACTTTGGTCAACAGCTCAGTGAGGGAAGGATCCAATGACTGGGACCAGGAGTTGTAGGACTGATCAATTTTTCACAGGCTTAGACTCTCTCCCCTTCTACTCACGGCCCCTCTTGCCAGATGATGCCCACTACTTGTTCAATAGGTTACAGTATGCTCGTGAGGATTTTATGATTTTTAACCCATTTTGGTTTAGCCTCATGCTTAAGCCATTCCTCTCCCCCCATCCCTTACCCCTCATTCATAACCTCTCACATCTTTCTACTAGTCTGCGTAGAGTTTACGGTTAGCCTGGTTAAGGGCCACATATAAGGGACAATATGCGGTGTTTGGCTCTCTGTTCTTTTGAGAGATCGCTGAGTAAGATCTGCTCCAAGTAATACCATTTTTCTCTAAATTTCAATATGTCATTTTTCCTTTCAGCTGAATAGAATTCCATCGTATAAATATACCACAGTTTTGTTATCCATTCCTCCATGGAAGGGTATTTTGGTTGATTCCAATTCTTAGCTATTATGAATTGAACTGCTATAAACATAGTTGCACAAATGTCTCTATCCTGAGTTGTGACATCTTGTGGGTAGATGCCTAGTAGAGGGATAGCTGGGTCCATTGGTAACTCTTTGTCCATTCTGTTGAGGAGTCTCCACAGTGCTTTCCAAAGTGGTTGAACAAGCTTGCAATCCCAACAGTGAATGAGGGTTCCTTTTTCCACACATCCTCACCAGCAATGGTTGTTGTTGGTTTTCTTTATGATTGCCATTCTGACTGGAGTAAGGTGGACCAATGTACCAACTGGTGCAATGGTGGCATGTCTGTTATGGAGGAAACCAACTACTCTCTGATTGGACAGGAGGAAATCCCTGCCTGGTATGGAAAACTTAATTAAAAGCCTATGGCTGGAGTGGTCATGAACCCTAGAGGGGAACTACTTCTGTTGTCTGGCTAAATGGACACATATGCCCACCAATTCCCTTCTCAATGCCTACACATATACCCATAGATTAATGCTACTCATATTTTTGGTTAGAGAAGCTTCTCTTTTCAGATGGCAGTGAACAATAGGGTGACTCACAACTCACCACAGAGAAAAAATGATGTCATCAAAATAGAACCATATGATAGCTGTGAGGGAGATACACTCATACACTCCAAATCCCACCTGCCATAGCGCTTTCTCTCATTCCCAGCAGGCCCCAAACCACATCCTGCCCTTCATAGTAAAGCGCTCATCTCTGACTCTCCCTAGTCATCCCACAGCCTGGGAATTGTCAGTTCTAATGAGCAGGAGAAGGACAGAGATTCTTCAATGAGATTGGAAGAATGGAGGGACGCCAGTGAAATCCCATTCAAACTCGAAACAGCCATTCAGACCCATGGCTGTGGCTCCTAAGGAACAGATCCCACACTGATGTGTGTGCAGACCCCTTTTCGGGGTCAGTGATCCATGCAACTTTAGTAGTGAAGCCATCTGATCCTATCGTGGAAACCTGCACCTGTTAGGTTGGGAACAATGGGTCGTTCTGAAGTCAGCCGCTGTGGCTCACTCTTTTCCAGACCCACGAAAAGACTATCTCATTTCTCTTGAACTTGGTTACCACCATGCAGAACACAGTGGAGCTGTTTGCAAAGTAGCCCACAAGCCACAAAAATAACAAATGCAACCACACAGACCTGCTGGCCTGTCATATTTAAAACCTATCAGTCATGTCCCCCTTCCATTGCTGGGCACAGTAGGTGATCCTGTCCTGAATGGCTAGAGAGGAGCATGAGTGTGTCATGCCCCCCCCCAGGGTGGGGATGTCAATTACATACATGTGAAGAGCACAGCTGGAAGTGCTGAGTCACTTCTTTCACTGTCTTTCCATTTAATGCATATTGTGTGGTGTGTGCACAGGTGCACGTATGTGTTTATATGTGTGGGTTCTCGTGGTTGTTTGTGTGTGTGTGTGTGTGTGTGTGTTTGTGTGGTGTGTGCACAGGTGCACGTATGTGTTTCTATGTATGGGTTCTTGTATGTGTGTATGTGCACAGGTGCATGTATGTGTTTATATGTGTGGGTTCTCATGGTTGTTTGTGTGTGTCTGTGTATGTATGTGGTGTGTGCACAGGTGCATATATGTGTTTATATGTGTGGGTTCTTGTGTGTGTGTGTGTGTGTGTGTGTGTGTGTGTGTGTGTGTGTGTGTGGTATGCACGCATGCAAAGGCCAGAGGCTGACATCAGGTGTCTTCTTCAATTGTTCTCCAGTCTGCTGGCTTTTTTGTTTATTCGTTTTTTGAGGTAGGGTCTTGCTCTAGCCTAGGCTGACCTGGAATTCATTATGTAATCTCAGAGTGGCCTTGAACTCACAGCAATCCTCCAACCTCAGCCCCCTGAGTGCTGGGATGAAAGACATACACCACCACACCTGACCACAAACATTCTGTTTGTTTGTTTGTTTTTCAAGGGAAGACTCCATAATGGCAGGGAAAAATGATGGCATGAGCAGAGGGTGGACATCACCTCTGCCACAGCATTGCAAACAGCAGCAGGAAGGTGTGCCAAACACTGACAAGGGGAAGCTGGTTTATAACACCCATAAGCCTGCCCCCAACAACATAGCTCCAATAAGGTTCTAATACCCAAACTACCATCAGCTGGGGATCGATCATTCAGAGCACATTCGTTTGTGAAGGACACCTGGATCAAACCATGACAGTACACCCCTAATCCCCACAAACTAATAATCATACACGATGTAAAATACAATGCATTCAGCTCAACTCCATAAGTCCCCACAGTTTTTCTTTCAACTGAGCCATAATACCAAAAACAAAACAAACAAAAAAAAAAACATAGAACATTCACACTGCAAAAAATGGTACTGGGCATGGCAAAGACATATTGAACAACCACAAGGTTTAAAACAAGCAGGGAAACATCAAACTCTATCTCCAAGTCCAATAATTCTAACCAGCAACAAGTCTCTTAGAGTTCTGATTCCACCCCTCCAACTCAGCTACTCACAGTCCGGGAAAACTGCATCTGGTGCTGGCAGCTCTCCTTGGCAGCCGTCCCATAGTTCTGGCATTTCACTGTGTCTCCACTGCAACCCAGGGTTCATCCTCATGGCTACATTGGGCCTCCACACAGGCACTCCAACACACCTGCTTCACACTGCCCATGGCTATTTTTAAAAAACAAAATCATATTGCAAATCCAATGAACCTCTCTTCCTGCACTTGTTACATTGCCAGGTGGGCTACCAACTTGTTAATCCTGGGGCGGGGAGAACAAAGCATTCAGGCCCCTTACTTCAAAAGAGTCTGAAATCGTCCTGCTGTCCCAATGCAGATCACCTAGCCCAATCTCAATGGCTGTGATCTCTCAAACAATTGCAGCTGAATGGGCTTTTCTTTCTGTGCCATCTCCATCTGCTCACACCAGTCCATCTTTATGTCAAGCAACCCTGCACAGGTTCCCAGGACACAGGCAGGCAGAACACAGCAAGCCTCTCACACAAACTAATTCTGGCACAGTTCTGACAAAGTTCTTTCTCAGCCTCATAAACCAAACCTCACAATCCATAATTCTTACTGCATTCAGGTCTTTCAACTCTGATCAGAATGTTCTATCAAGCTGTACTTACAGAGTCTCTTGGGCTAAGGTTTCAAGTCCTTCCACATTCCTCCTGCATGTTAATTCCAAAAGGCCAAAGCCACAGAATCAGGGTTTTAGCAGCAACAAATGACCTTACTCTCTGGCACCAAATCGGTTGTAGTTAATTTCTCTTTGCTGCAGAAAGAACCCAACCAAAACTGCTGATGGGAGGAATAGGTTTATTTTGGATTACGGACTCAAGGGGAGACTCCATGATGGCAGGGAAAACAATGGCATGAGCAGAGGGTGGACATCACCTCTGCCACAGCACTGCAAACAGCAGCAGGAAAGTGTGCCAAACACTGGCAAGGGGAAGCTAGCTTAAAACACCCATAAGCCTGCCCTCAACAACACAGCTCCATCAAGGTTCTAATACCCAAACTGCCATCAGCTGGGGATCAAGCATTCAGAACACATTCATTTGTGGGGGACACCTAGATCAAACCATGACAGAGAAAGAGACCCCATATTGGTGAACAGGGGCCTCCTGCCACTGCAAATGAACTACAGGCAACTGCCCCACTTTGTGCATCTGGTTTTACATGGGTACCAGGGAATTGAGTCAGTGCCATCAGTATTTGAAAGTAAGCACCTTTAAGCACTGAGCCATCATTCAAGCCCTCCAGCTTATTTTTTGAGACAGGTCTGTCACTGAACACAGAGGTCAGTGATTCAGGCAGATTAGGTAGCCAGAAGACACTGTGGACCTTCCTGTTTCCACCTCCCCAAAATGGGAATTAAAGGCCTGCACAGTCCATTCCCTCAGCACTTTAGTGGCTGAGCCATGTCCACACCCCTGTTCTCACTGCTTATGTGACTCTGTGTGAGTCAAGCTCTGATGCTTCTCTGTAGAATGGAGAGTCAACATCCAGCATCATAGAAGGTGCACCTTCCTCATCCTCCCACCATCATAGAGTCCAGACATGCGCCTTCCTCATCCTCCCCGAGCCAACACCACTGGAATCAGATGAGCTCAGGACAGTCCTCCCTGCCTGTTTTGCTCAGCTCACGATGAGCTGAGTGGAGAGCTGGGAACAGGAGATGAACTTGACCACCCTGCTCCTGGGCTTAGATCACTCCTTCCCACCCAAACCCAAACAAGCCTGTTCCCTCTAAACAGTCACATGGAAATGGCAGCGCACTGTCAAACTTTTGCATTGTCTTCCTGCAGACAGACACCCGAGCATGTGGAAACACCTGGACAGCTACAGGCCTCCTTTTCAAACCCCAGATTAGGCACCATTTCCACCCTGTCATTTCCTTAGTGAACGTTTTCCTGGACCTTCTGAGAGATCACACCCTAGAATCCTAAATCCCTCTCAGCTCGGAGGTGCTCAGATGCAGCCTCATTCCACACCCTTCCGACACAGCATGGGTCTCCCAAGGACCCGCTTGCTGCCAGGCAGCTTCAAAGGCTGGGGTTCCTGCAGCCCAGTGCATTTCACACGTGTGAACCATGGGTCACCCCCCCCTGGGGCACAGGGGCCAGAAATGTACTCCACTCCCTGCAGCCATGCCAAGGCCTTAGCAGCACAATGACTTCTTATCCATTTTTAAACGGCCTCTTTCCTTGCAAATCGTTGCTAATACGAACAGCTTATCTTTATTTACCAGGTAGGCCTTTCCTGCAGAGATACCAGAAGACCCAATCAGGGACACAGAGGGAAAGCATTTCCTACAACACATGGAGAACAAGCGGGCACAGCTCTATCTAAACACCCACAGATGCCCTTCTCCTTGGTGAATGTGAATTCGTTAGAGTTCAGGGAATGCTTTGAAAAACTTCTCCCAAGAACTCTCCATAGCTTGTCACCAGAGTCTCACGTTGCTGGGCTGTGTGGGATTGGTCCTTCCACTGAATGCAGAAAAGAGGGTAATAGGAGCTGGTCTCCTGCGGCTGGAGAGATGACTCAGTGGTTAAAGCACTTGTAGCATAAACCTGAAGTCATAGAAAGTCAGACACAAGTAGTGCATGCACTTGTAATCCCAGAGCAATAAGGTCATGTGAATGCCAGGTCTGGCATTCCTAGAGGCAAATCAAGAGAGACTGTCTCAAGGTCAAGATTGCTCTCTGACCTCCACGCATGCACTGTGGCCAGTGTGCATCCATGCGTGCACACACAGGAACTCGCTAGCTCCTACTTCTTTTTTTAAATATTACTTTTTATTTTGACAATTTCACATATGTATATAATGCATTTTGACCATATTCACCCCTGTTGCTGTCCCTTATCCCTTCCCACTCATATTGAACCCCTTCTTCTTCCCAACTAACCCCCCTCCTACTTCCATGTGGGTTTTGTGAGCTGCTGACGTAAGTCGAGGCTGCTTGCATGAGCATGGGGGGTTATTTTTTTTATTGTCCATAATGAGTTATATTATTTAGTGGGCAAATGATGAGTTGTTACCCCAGCTCCCCAATGCCCCTTTTCCCCATCCCCGATCAGCTGGATATCCTCCTCCGTGGGCAGTCTGGATCAATCCTTGGGGATCATGGATAGCCTGTATTCAGCCCGGTTTTCCTGGCCCTTGTATGTTGTTACTCAGGGGCATCACACTTCTGGATATTCTCCCGGGTGGTGGGTTATTGACCAGAGTAATTTACCAGTGGCTACATAGCTGAAGCGGATGACTACCCCTCCCCTAATAATGATTAACTGCTAATAGTTCCCTCAAGGAAAGTTCTCTTTGTCCTTTTTGGACAAATCAGGACCCCAGCCTATAGAACCGTTGCTGCTTGCCGTTAGGATGGATTTTCCCACTTCCAAATGAAACTAATCTGAAACTCCTCCCTCCCAGACAAGCCCAGAGATTTGTTTCTGTGATAATTCATCACGTTGATAAGATTAACCATTACACCTGGAATCTATGAGCCACAGCATGACATCAATATATAATAAAATACGTAAAAATTCAGGTCCTCTAGAGTAAAGTGTGTGTATGTGCATAACCAGAGAGTCAGACCAGGAGTAAGCCTCAATCCTGCACCAACCGAAGTATAGGGAAGATCAAGTCTCTTGGGTCACATGCCATCCCGTTAGCAGTAGGGTAACGAGAAAAGGAGACAAAGGAGCATTTCCTCATATGTCCAGCCCCCTCCTCAAAACACAGCCTGACCTCTGCTGGAACTGTCCAAGCAAATGATAGCAGGCGAAGAACCAGACCCTTCGACCCTTACAGGTCGGTCATCCATTAGAGGTGTGATTTTCACCAGGCCAGCAAGAAAGAGAACCGGGAAGGAAGAAGAGGCAGGGTAGTAATAGTCAAAGGTTGGGGACATGCTGTTTCTGACCTTGATCCTGTCAGAGCAAAGTGGGGAAATGGGAGGCAGACGAGAGGCACTTGAGATCCATCACTAACAGGCAAGTCACTCAGCCCCTCGGCATCTGCGCCCTGGTGGGCACAGTAGGGATAATTACATATGCCTTTCAGGATTTTTGCAAGGATTAAAAACTGTGAATGAAGCATGAATTGGGTAAAGGATCCTGTCTTGTCCCCAGGGACCCGTTGTCTACTTTGGAGCATTAAACCATCATGCAAGCTACATATTCTATCAGAGATTTAAAAAAAAAAAAGTCTTTGCATACCAGATAGGAGCTGGAAGTAGAGAGCAGCATCCCATCAAATTCTGTCACAAATTCCTCATTTTAGCCAACAAACATTTCTTAAGCATCTACTATGGAGCAGACTATGTTACCACCTTAGCTGGGTCAGAGTTCCTGGAGTCAGAAAGATCTGTATTTGAGTCTCATCTCTGCTACTTCCCAGAGGCATGACCTTGGGTGATTACTTGGACCTTCTGAATGTGTTACTGAGTAAGGTTAACACATTCCAACAAAAGGTTGCCCAGAAGAATAAATGAATTAATATGTGCATAGATTATTCTAACAAAGTTCCTGGGACAGTGTAAGTGCTCAGTGAATTACAGTTGCCCCCACCAACGCCATCATCAGCATCCTTACCCCCCACACCTCCACAAGTCCTTGTGCCCTAGAAAGACTTTAAGAATGAATACAATTGGCTTAAGGGGAAGCTCAGTGGTAGAGCCTTTGACTAGGATGTGCAAAGCGCTGGGTTCCTCCCCAGCACTGAAAAGAAAACCATGAATAAGCTGTTTCCTGCCTTCAAGCACTTCCCAGTGCAGTTAATCCTGAGGTTTCCCAGACACTCTAGCACCATGTGACCCCAGAAACCTTCACTGGGTGAGTGTTGGGCATCAAGGAAGACTAAGGCCTGTGAGGTAGGTATAAGCACTAGGGAGGCATTTCTTCAATTTCTCATCAATAGAACCAGAACTGTCACAATTCCCATTTGCTCTACCCGACCCAGCATTCCTGGGGGAGTCAAGTGAGAATTATTCATTCTGTCTTTCAACAAGGATTTATGGCGCACTCGCTAAATAATATAAGGTGCGAGGATGAATTGCACTGGCTCTCACTCTTTGGGATCTGAGAATGTCAATTTCCCTCAGTAGCTGCATTGCAGACTCAGAAAGCAGAGTCATAAACCTCCTGCCCAAGCTGGGGTGGTGGCCCAAGCCTGGAACCATGGGAGCACTTGGGGGGCTGAGGAATGCCAGGCCACCCAGTGTGGAGAAAACAAAAACAAAGCACCCTGGGGAGTCATCTGAAATGATTCTAGAGCACTTCATGCTGTGGCCGGTAGATGGCAGAGAGCGACAAGAAAAGGACCAACACACACACACACACACACACACACACACACACACACACACACACACACA